>BMAO01026304.1:0-23328 GCA_019973975.1 Trichonephila clavata | reverse complement strand
CTACTGTACATTGAGGGAGCAACTGTTCGCCTGGAAAACGGTGTATCCTGACAGACCGTGATTCATCTGACCAGGAAACTCTCTCCCACTGATCCATGGACCAGTCGCGAGCTTCCCGAGCCTAGTGCAGGCGCAGTTGGCGATGACGCTTGATCAAAAAGGCACACGAGTGGGACGTTTGCTGCGTAGCCCCATATCCAACAGTGTCCGCTGAACAGTGTGTTCCGATACTATTATACTTGACCCTACATTGTATTGGGCTGTCAGCTGAGCCACTGTATGGATCCGGATTTCACGTCATCCAGGCGAGTTCATTGCAAAATGTAGAGGTGGTCATAATGTTTTGGCTCTTGAGTGTATATATATATATATATATAGAGAGAGAGAGAGAGAGAGATTTAATTTAAGTATTTTTATCATAAAAAATACATTTTAAAGTATGTCGTCAGTGTATTAAATTGGAGATAAAGAAATCTACTTTTCTCTCTAGCAGTGCTTCTCGATCTTCTTTCAATATTTGCGATTCAATTTTTAATCATAATTTACATCGCACGCCCCTTCATACATTAACAATGTATTGAATACAATAATAATTTATTTTGACGTTAAAGCTACTATGCTATTAATAATAAAACGTACAAATTATCAAGATAAGTATTGAATTTTGTACATGTAAAGTTCATGGGGAAGTCACAAGAAATTATTAAACTTGCTCTTTATTGATACATTAATTAGCAAGTACATTGGGCAGTGCTGTTAAATTATTAGTATATTATATCAGTGTAAATGTGCATTTTATTTTACATTATGTATGAATGTATTTTGTTATACTTCCTTTCAGTAAATTTGTAATTTTTAAGTCTTTTATTTTTCACTTTTTGATTTACTCGCGTACTACCCATAGGGTTATCACACACTCCAGGGAGGTACACCCCATAGTTTGAGAATCGCTTCTCTATAGATAAAGAATTTTTTTTTCTTTCATATCACTGATATCCCACCCTACAATCAATAGAAGTAATCCCATACTATAACCTAAAAAAATATTTTGCGCTAACGCTCTTTCTTTCAACAAATAAAATTCACTCACACACGCAAAGCAAAGAAAATATCTCCCATAAGATAAAAAAAGATCACCTTTCCTCTAGGTACTACAAACCGTATTCTCATCTTTATAATGTGCTGGAGAAAAAAGCAAAAGAAAGAATTGCCAAAACTTTCTTCCTTGGCTGCTTCTTACAAGTATAAAAAGCTCTTTCGTAGTGATTCTTTCTTTCCCCATAGATTCATGGATCACGGTATCTTGTTTTTATAGCTATTTTAGGCGAACTATCTTTGCAGAAAAGGACAAGATGAAATTATTTGTAAACAAAATGTTCAGTATCGTCTAAAGTATAATTAACATATTCTTTCACTCGTTTTGATTTTTCATATTTTTATTTTCGCTTTTTTTATATCTAATTTTATTTCTCACGCTTTTTTAAATTTCTAATTTCGATTAATCACTCAAGTTTTGTAAATATTTTTAATAAGGGTTTCATTTCAAGCCGGAAAAATAATAACAGAGACTAATGGACAAATACGTTCAAATAGAACTAATATTAAATGTTGTCCTTCTGCCTGAAATACAATTTTTTTCAAGCGTTTATTTACAAGACTTAATAAACTTGATTAATTAACTTGGTATTTTTACAAAGCTAATAAGATGGCCTATAATACAAAATCAAAAAAATATTTGTCAATTTTTGGTAAAATTCACAATTTTAGGGTAGTCGGATACCTTAAATGAATTATATTCTTTATTGTGAATCCTTAGCCATCAGAATTTATTATTTTTAATATTTTACAAGTAGGGTTTGTGTGTGTGTGTTGCTATTAAAACATATTTATCGTGATTTCTATTGATTTTATGGAAAACAATTTCTTTTCCTAAATCTATTAGACATCGAAACTTTTCTTTTAGATGAATTAAGATTTAAAACTTTTGTACATATATTCCTTACATAATTTAAAATCATGGAGCTTTTACTAATATTTTTTTTTGTTCTTGAGATACTTCTTTTCCTGGCCTTTATTTCATTATTATTTTTACATTGTAAGGGAAAAAACACTTAAAGTTAATTCGAGGAATTCAGGGTTTTTTCTTCTATTGTTCTAGCAATAGAAATCGTATTTTAGTTTTTGTAACATTTTTATAAAAATCTCAACTCTACTGAAAAATAGAACATTTAAGTGTGTTTGTTTTCTAGTTGCAATGAAGTATTTTTCTACGAATACTTCAGATGTAGAGTAAGCTATTTTACCATTTTTTTCACTTTATTAAAATTTGTCTAAAGTTTTCTATTACATGAAAGAGCCAAAATGTTTTCTTTATTGAAGAATCATTTTTTTCAAAATAAATATTTTAAATTAATTGACGAAGTAATGAAATTTTTTTGAAATGTAAACTACACTTTATTATTCAAAATATTTAAAATATATTACTAATCATATCACATATGGTTAATTTTATATAAAAGTTAATATTAATATATTTATGAAGCCATTTATTATTGGCAAATAAGAGTCTGTTTTAATCTTTCCTCACGTGCTAGCATTATTTTGATACGAATTTATTAGCAAAGAAGAGTGAGGAAATGTTTTTACCTTCTGGAATTTATATTTCAATAACACAATAATGTTTAGTTAGAAAACAAACTCTCGAGTAATAAAAAATATATTTAGGCTAGTAAATATTTGTAAAAGATTTTACTAAGGGAAAGTCACTTCAAATATATATTTAATGAACAAAAAGACACACAAAAATTCGATAAAAAGAGATTCGCAATAAGCATATTTTCAGCCTATTTCAATTTTAAAATGTAAACAAAATTCTTGAATTCAAATAATAATAAAAAATAATTTTTAACAAATAATATACTTATAAAAGTTTTGTTTCTTAAATTTTGCAGGAAAACCTTTTTCAAAAACAAATAGTGTTTGATTTTAAATTTTTTTATTTGGAAGAAAATTTTAACTTGTACATTATTTTTATTTATTAATTTGTAAGCCAGAGAACGAAGTACAGAATGGTTACATACGAGGGTCACTCTGAAATTTTTGAGATACTCCTAGATTTTTAAAGTTACACTTACAAAATTTTAAGAGTGTTCAAAGTAGTCTCCTCCAGCTTCAATGGAATTTTATAGACGAATTTTCCACGGATTATATGCCTCCAACCATTCATTTTTTAGAATCGAGAAAAAATGCGTTAGAGTCACATCAATCGCTTCTGAATGAAAACGACATCCACGTACTAAGTATTTTTTTTTACATAAAGAATATTTAAAAGTCACACACATAGGTAGATCCAGAGAATAAAGTAGATGTTCTATCACTTTAATTTTTCTCCTTAAGAACCTCACTGTTATCCGGTTGTATGCATTGCCATGGTGAAGCATTAGTCCCCTAATATTCACTTTCTGGCGAATTTCTGGAAGGCATTTAGTGGTATACCAGCTTCTGTGACTGTCTTCTCTCCATTCTAACTTGATGGCTTTGACCAATCCGTACTTCTGAAGAAAACGGCATGCATTACATTTTTCATTGCTCAATGTCTTTTCACCATTGTTGCCATGGGATAATCTTCAAAAACCATATTTTGCTTTCTTGACGTTTTGGAATGTAAAAAAAATTGTATGTACGTTTCATCACCGGTTACAGTTCTAGAAATGATGCGGTGACCACCCTCATTTAGCAATTTAAGGTTTTATTTACTGATTCTCTGACACGCTCATTTTTTGGTGCTTAGTTAGATTATGGGGAACCCAACAGCAAACTACTTTTCTATATGTAATTCTTCATGAATAATTTTGTGTAGGGCTGCGGAGGAAATGTTAGGTTCCTTCTGTATCATTTGGTAGGTACAGTTATTATCATCCATTAAGATTTTTCGTATGGTAGACACATTATACGGGATTACTGCCGATCGCGCTCGCTGACATTCTGTGTGTTAATCCTGAAGAGAATGACGACCACTGAAAAATTATTTCAACTATCTGAATACAGTTACCTGATATGGAGATTCATCACCAAATGCTAATTGCAGCCGTTGAAAACATTCCTCTTGATTTAATAAAATCATAGAAAATCATAGCACGATAATGTTCTCACGTCAACTCCCTTTTCTCTTCTGTCTAAAATTTATTTTACGCTAAATAACTTGAAGCAAGTCAGTAAAAAGTCGTCTGCTGAGTTAAAATACTTTGTATTTTCAAAATAAACCGTTAATTTTTATTTTATAACTTATAGTCTGCGCGTATCTCAAAAATTTCAGAGTTACCCTCTTTTAAGTTTACGAGTAAACAGATTTCACTCATTTGAACTTCGCCAATAAATACACCTTGATAAAATACTTTGCTTTTTACTCTATTAGAGCAAAAGTAACTTAAAATTAATACTTAAAATTTTCACTTTTGTAGACCATTTATTTATCTATCTTGTTTTCTATATAATTCTTTTTTGACTCCTTACTTTTCTCTATATAATTTTATAAAGGGAAACCGCTACCTTTTTTTGTAATGGTGATACGTTCACTGTCAAAGCTTCTGTTCTTTTTTATAGTATGACGATCAGGAAAACAATATTGAATTCAATGTACTCATCTATTAATCATCATTAAATAATAGTGAATCTATGAGAACTTCTAAACATAAAATTTGTTAATTTTACCAACGTTCAATTTAGCGTTTGCTGGCAATCTTTCGAAAAATATAACAAATCAACAAGTTTTTGCAAACAGAGAATATTATAAATTGATTTTTATTTGTTTGTATTTGTATTGCTTTAAATGTTAAAAAGTTATCTAATTTTGGGTCTTTTTGAGACACTTCGAATTTCGTGTTTTCAAGTAAACTGTTTTATATAAAGCCTCTTTAACTGCTTTAGAAACCTAGGTTGGTTTATATATCAATCCAAGTAATTCGTAAAAAGAATTATTGCAACACATATTATATTATCTACGATATACATATTATACTTATTCCTGTCGTCCATTGCAATACATACTAAATCTGAAACATACGTAATGCAATACATCTTCTAAAAAGTTTGAAATTACAAGAAAGATACATTTTTCTAAGAAATGAAAGACCATCGAAAATATACTTAAAAGAGTTTTTAAAATTTACTTTCTTTAAAATGTAAGTTATCGGGGAAAGCAGTGGAGACTTCCAAGGAGTTGAAAACAAATAGAGGTCCTAGAGAATATTGAACAAGACTCCTAGGTATGTAAATATGATTCTTATCGAGATATAAAGACAAATAGCTAAATAAGATTTTGGGGAGCAACAAATGCTGGAATAAGTTGAATATCCACTTATTTTAGTATAGCCTCGAGTTTTTTTTTTTTTGTGACAGATTGCAATCTGAATGAAAATGCAGCGGTCAACACACGAAGGACCGCTAGGAAATATTTTTTCCGAGTATTAATGGACACCTGTTACTAGAATATATCAAGAAGAAAACAATTGTTTCATTTCTCCGAATACAGGATTATAGTGAATTCCTGTTTATACTACGAATACATTAAATTAAAACTATATACGCGACTTCTGCTTTGGATTTTTAAAATTTTTTATTGTTTTAGTTATTTATTCAAAGAAAGTTTCTTTATAAAATTAATTCTTATAAACATAGGTATAAATATAACTTGCATAGTTAAAAAACTTAAAATATTTATCGGAATCTTATTAAATTCATCAAAAAAAATGCTAAGTGTAAAAATGTTTTCTCATGTATAAATGATCGGACGTTAAAAGACAAATAAAACAATTTATTGTTAGATGATAAAATATTACAACATATTTATAACAGTTTTTAACCTTTTGATAACAGTAGGCTACAGAAACAACTTTTTGTGTTTCCTAGTTTTAAATTGCCTATTCTTACTAATTTTCGGTTGGAAAAAAAAACGAATATGTAAAGGAAATGTATTTATTAACTCTTGTTTTTAAGATTTGTAACAGCCGATCCATCAATTTATCGGTAAATTCGAAGAACAAAACACTACTAACTAATAAATACAATATAATAAGTCATGTTTCAAAAAACTGTGCTCACACACACATATCAGAAATCAGTAGTAATTTTAAGTTTATTTCCTGTGAACAATTCCTTTTGGATTGCCTCTCATATGTCGAAGCTCGTGTTACTGTCTATCTGTAGTGTGTCAGCATTGACTCATCCAACGACCCTGATATACACGTTCCACAGCTTCGTTCTCTTTCTCTTCCAGAATTTGACCGAAAGCAGGGTCCTTCATGATTTTGCGTATTTGAGGGCCCTCGAAGATCCTCACCGTAATCCTTGCATCACTCAATGCGGGAATTTCAATCAAAAGTATTGGAAAGCCTCTCCATCCTTGTCCATGGATTTCACAAAGTTCTTCATGAGTCCCTGCTTAGTGTGCAGGATTGGAAGTAGAATGTTTTTGGGTTTACTGGAGAATCGTTTGGGACATTTCTCTTACCGGATTTCATACTTCTAGACGGTCATTTGTCTTGTATGCTATGCAATTTTCGATCTCTACTGTCCCACAAACGCAAAAATGGCATTACTTGGTATATCATAGCAGCATTCCCATGTGCAAAGCAATGACTTACAAGTTCACCGCAGATCTGCCATTTATGATACTCGTATTTTATTAACTCTAGAAGTAATTTCACATTTGCCTAAGTTTCCTTCACGTTAGTGGAATATCCAATGGGAATGGAAGGAAGAAGTTTGCCATTGTATAGTAATACTGCTTTCAAACTGAGCTTTCAAGAGTCTATAAACAACCACCAGTTGTTTGAATCATGACTGATGCTCACGAAATTAACCAAGCCATTCCATGAATACATGCAACCACATGTTCTTCCTTCTCAAAGAAATAAAGAAGATTATCTTTACAAGTCCTGTACTCTGTAATCTTGACGTCTGGTAGGAGTAAAGTTCCATCACTGATGTCTGGATGCCAGAAGGTCTGCCTTCTGCTTTAGCAAGTCAAGATCTCTTACAAGATCACTAAATTCTACTTCATTTAGTTTGTGGAATTCTTCAAATCTTCTGCTCGAAATCTGGGTGATGTCCATGTATAATGAATTCTTCTTCTTCAACATAATCTTTTACAATTTCATACTTTTCAGGTGGATCAAGAATTGGCATAGCAGCTGAGCAAGGAACCGGCTGAATGGCTGATGAAATGTGTAAGGATCTGATACTTACACCTGGCAATCGATCGAGCATACATTGGAGAACCTGGCAACAGGTGAGACCATGTATGGGGGATCTGGCAGCTGGTGCAGCATATATAGAAAGAGAGAGACGAGAGGACGAGACCAGACCGGACCGGACCGGACGGGCAGAAAGAAGGGAGCGGAAGCGAAAAAGCCGGAGACAAGAAAAACGTGGTTGAAGAAAAAAAGGACTGCTGGACGAAGGATTTTGTAATCTGTTAATATCTTCATAATTTATTCGTTTTTTGTGATGTGTCCCGTAGAAGAGAAAAATAAATAGGTGGGACAAAAACCGACTGTTATTATTTTTTTTACCAATTCGAACACACCGATCAGTAAAAGAACGCACAAAAGGTTAATAAAATGCATGATACTGTAAACAGTCTTTCTTCCTTCTTTACCAATCCATGTTCAGGGGGAGCGCCCTGCAGAAATTAGAATTGCCGACATGGTTAGTTGGTTGACGCCAAACCAGGGATGCAGATGTTTTGTATGGTTTTACCACCAGCCACTCTCACTGCCTCACTGAGTAAGAGTTACAACATACGTGTCGGACTCATGCTTATCCTGTTCTCCTACTTCACTCCAAAGTTAAGGAAGTAAGCTATCTTTACAACTGAGCTGATGGTTTGCTTCTGGACTACAAAATTAATTTAATCGCAAACGAAACAAATTGTCGGGTTAATAACTTAGTTCCGTCTCATTCTTATCTAAATGCAGAAAATGGAAAAATTTAGGTGATCTATTTAAGTTAAACTGCTTTTTAACACTTTCTGGCACACAACGTAGTTGTTCCATGTAACTGGTGAAGCAGTCTTTAAGAACTAAATATATTTGATTTGATTTATCTTGAGTTGAAGTCGAAAACAGTGAAAGTCACTTGAATCGTGCATTATTGTCTGTTCTTTGTTCTACTGATGTCTAGATTACACTTACAAAAAACCTGGAAAGGTGGAGCTGTTACACGCCTTTCGTAAAATTAAAAAAATCACACACACACACAATTCAGAGGAATTTTATTTTGAAATGGCTATTACCAAGACACCGCTTCTCCTTTAATTATTTTAAAACTTTGCTCATCCCGCTGAAATGAACATCATAAAGATTATGCACATACAGTAAAGATGAATGTAAATACAGCTATTTACGAGGAAAGAGGAGTTCCGATTCTTGAAAAAAAAAGAGCTAATCTGAAGTTTTTATGGTAATTTTCGTGTTTAGCGGGCCAAAATACTTCATAATAAACTATTTTTGAGCCCGAACATTTTTGGTGTTGCCTAGTGTAACATACGACGTAAGACTATTTTTATCTTATGTGATATTTACTTTGAAAAATCATCAAACAACGCCAAAATTGAAAGCAATAATTGTTCAGTTATTTAAAAAAAATTGTATTTGTAGCATTAGTATTGATAAGGAAGTTTTTTTCTCTCTGCGAAATTTACAAAAATTTAACTAACGTACTCTTAAGAATTTGAAAACATTCAAAAAGAAGCAAAAAACAATCTTATTTCTCAGGTATTCATGCTTAAATAAAATGCTTGCATCATTTTATGAAAAACGGGCTTTTTTTTTATACGGTTACATCTAATTTCACAAGGTTCCTAATTTAAAATCACGTTTCTTACATCACGTTTAAGAAAAAATTACTTTTGTTAAGTGTAGTTTTACGCAATTTTATTGATATTGAGGCCTACATTACGAGGGTCAATGGTAACTTTCAGTCCTGCACAATTGCTTCTGAGGAAAAGAAAGTTATAATACCTTAGAATAGCTATTGTTTAGAAATTCGAAGATTTTAAATTGATATTTTACGAAAATACTTGAAAATTATTTCTATTCGATTGTGATGTCACAATGGTATACAAAATATTATGTGCGAATGAGAAATTCTTGATTATTGAACACAAAATTGACCTTGGATAATTATTGAATCCAGTAATAAAAATGTATTTAATATTAACCACTCTTGTAGAAAAAAACTTTCAATAATAGCATCAGTGGACGAGTAAGAGTTTGACATTTTAAGCATCAGTTTAGAGTAATTTCATACACTAAATCAAGCTGTGATTGATAGAATCTCAATCATTAACAAAAGCATGTGCTTTTAAACGAGATATAAGTAATTTAATATAAATAAAAATTTGTTGAAAAATGACCACTTTTAATCTGTTCTTACAAGATAAAAAAGTTGGATGGTTTTCCATCAAAGAAGTTGCAACAATTTTCTGGGGAATAACAAAGCAACAAATTGCAAGAGTATAATTTAATGTTTAATGAAAATCTTTTAAACACTTCCAGGCTCATTTTATTTCTGGATTATGAATAAAAAAATGTCAAATTTTTATGCTTATCTTCTATATCATTATCTTTTTAAACATAATAGCACCATCCGTAAGCAAAATTACCTAAATATAATATTAAAAAAATCTCTTTAAATAAATGATTAAATTACCTGTAAAGAGTTGGCTTTCTGTTTGAAAGAAATCATTAGATTTTGCAGTCAATTTCATACTAAATATAAAGCTTAGAATATGTAGCTTTTATCTTAAATTACAAATTTTATTTACATCTTTTATATTTACACAAATGATTATGAACTTATTAATCAAAGTTTGATTGTGTATGATAAATTTGAAACACGGTACTTCGCATAAACTAACATCGCACAATCAAGGACAGCAAAAAAAAAAAAAAAATCTCTTTTCTCTTCTTACCTTCTTCCTTTGCTGTTTCTCTTTGAGCAGCAAATAATACACCTCCGTGCTGGATTAGTTTTCTTCTTTGTTGGGGGAATGTAGTCAACAAAGTGTCTTTCAGACAAGCGTGAAGGGGGGGGGGGTGCTCAGCAGAAAGACGACCTCTTTTTTGCAAATATTGCACCGACTGTTACTTTGAAATTATTTGAAACCATAAGAAAACCATGTGAAATAATTCGGTAAAAACTGATCGAACCGTGTAAATTTTCACAGTGCCTAAGCTAGACTCTGGTAAAGCCAGGATGTTGCATTTCTCCTAACCGAGCTAAGCTCAGAAAAATCCAGGTATGGGTCAAACGCTCAGGCAAGTCACCTGACAATATCATTTCTTTTCTTACACATTAACTTGGACTTTATTTCCAGATTATAAAGGAGAAGGTCGTTGAAGATAATGCATGGAGCACTTAGCCCTTCCAGACTCTAATTTCCTATTGTATATTATTACAATACACGATTTAGATAATAAGGGAGCAATGACCAAAGCGAACAGTTTCACCAACAAATATCTGTTATGAAATATCGATCACAAATGAATGCTGCAAAAACCTCTGACTTCTATTGGTTCATCGAAATTGAAGATACCGAACAATGTAACTCAAAAACGGGAACTAATGTATTTAAATTAGTGCCCTTAAGGATTTGTGATTTATTGTGCTCTTGATTTCTGTTCATATTTTGACTAAGTTGGAAAAAAAGGAAAACTTATAAGTTTATATCGGGGATCAGATATTCATAACAATAGTTTCCGTATTTAGATTGTTTGTGATTAATATTTACATCAATAATTTTAATACTAAAGAAAGATTTAAATAGCACATCTTTATAGAACAAACCTGGCGACTCATTTATAAAGAAAAATAATCTTTCTTACTGCGGCTCATTTTTAACTCAGTAAGAACAAACGATTCTTTTTCGTTTGTATCGCGTTTAGAAGTGTAGTAACCATTAGAACAGCAAACATAATACTAAAGTGATACTAATAAAACAAAAACTAAATTTTTTCTGTAAGTTCTGTATAATAGTAGAATTGTTTTAACATTTAGATTTATCAATCACTGTTTTATTACAAAATTTACAGTCCTTTATGTGAATATAATCACTGTTTTTAAAGCAATTTCATATAATAACTGAGAATAAGTGCTCTAGTTTTTGCAAAAAAGAAAATATCTCTTATCATAAAGGTCATTATAAAAATGAATAATATAGCAACACATTAGATTAAAAAATGAAAATTTGTTCATAAACTTTTGGTACAGGGTTTATGCTATTTTTTGTCAATTTTTACCTATTTTTTCCCATTTTAGTAATAATTTATTTTTCTCTCCTTAATTTTAGCACATTTTTCTTAAAATGCACTAAAGAAATCTGGAAAAAAAACCCATATCGCTTTTTTCTTTAAAAAAAATTTGTCGCAACCAGTCGGACACCTTAAAGAAACAAAAACGTATTAAGTATAAAATAATTCAATTTAAGTTTTAAAAAGTGACTCAATTGTTATTAAATAATTTACAATACTCAGCACTATTTTTCTGATAAAACCTTACATTGCTTGCCAGAGAGTAGATAGAAATTCTACAAAAATAACCTTGAAATTTGAAGAATGTGAAGAAAAAACTTTTATAAAAAGAAAAAATGGCGTCGATGCAATGAAGTCTATTTGCTGAATACGAGGCAGATCAATGGAATTCCACAGAAATTGAGAAATTCAGCAAATACAAAAGAGATTAAATGTCTCTAAGATTGCGATCATGATGTTTGTTCAATGAAGACATTTTGGTTGGTATTGGTCTGAAGTTTTGAGTAACAGGAAATACTTTCAAAAGAGTTATTAGGTTTTAGAGAGAGAGAGAGAAAGAAAGAGGATATTTCAACCATTATCTTCATTTTTAAATTATTTTCCTTAAGATCTATATTCATTGTATGATTGTAATATTAGTTTTTGAAAGTTGTTTTCAATTCAGTTTTTCTTGAGTTACTCAAAGTATTCATGTGCATCGTTCAAATGAATTAACAATAATTTTTTCCAAGTTATAACATTATAATAATTTTTATCATTGTAATAAAATATATCATTTTAGTAGTGTTTCAGTTACATGGATATATGTTCTATATTAAGTAATTTTAAGTCTACTTTGTAGTTTTAAACTTTAAAATTCCTAGTGAAGGAAAAGGTAACTTAAATTACTCAGTATTGGTATTTAATAATTAAACAATTTTATTTTTCATAAAAGTAGGCAAACCGAATAAGGGAAAAAGTTTGAAATTAATGTAAATTTCTATAAATATATATCTCCAACGTTTATAATTACTGACTTAAATAAATTGCACAATAACCTTCTATAAGTTATAAATTGAAATTTGCTTGATTTTTGGAATCGAGATAGTAAAAAATAAAATATACGCGTTTTTTTATTTAATTTCTTGATCATTTATGAAAAAATAATAATAAAAGCAAGGAATGTTATCTTGAGGCATTCGACTACATTCGAAACCATAATTTTGCAAAAGCGTACAAACGAATATTTCTTTTACTATTTAGTGTCACTTAGATTAGAACACACGTATAAAAATATTTTAGAATATCTTTGCAATAAAATATTATTTAAATGCAATATTTTCTCAAGAAAATGAACTCAGAAATACCTATTTCCAAAACATTCTCTTTTTTATGAAAAATGGTTCTATAATAATAATATAACTCTTTTATATAGCTAAGACTTATCTAGAAAGCCTGAACTAGGGATTTTGAAAGATTCACATTGCTTTCAGCGTTATTACCAATTAAAATAATTACCGGTGATTATTTGTTAAAATTGCTCCGCACTTTGATGTACTAAAAATACTAAACAATCCAAGCTCTGTAGCTCAAAATTCTTAATTCAGGCTCTGTACAGAGGTATGTGCTATATAAAGGCGAAAAACACTGCTGGCCACCCTAAATGCAACACCCTGAAGGAAGCACGCAAATAACATGAAATTTACAACATGCATTAGCGGAGGGGAGAAATGCAAATGATTAGAATTTCAGCGCAGACACACATCACGCACGCCTGTAGCGGTACCTCAAAGCACTATTTAAGGCTTGGTGATTTCCACGATTTCAAGTTCGGCAATTGTGTTTTTCTTGTGGGTTTTTCAAAAAACGATCAGTTATGTCTCGTAGAAAGCAGCGTTTAGCTTTTGACCAAGTATCCGAGTTCCACAGAGGAAGGATAGTGGCCTACCGAAAATGTGGATTATCTTTCAGGGAAATCGGTAGTCGTGTTATATGAAACCAAACAACTGTAATGCGGATATGTGACCGTTGGATGCAGGAGGGTGTGACGGACCGACGTGACCGATCGCATCCTCCTCAGTGCACCACTTCACGTGAGGACAGGCAAATTGTGCGCATGTCAGTGACGGATCGCTCAGTCACAGCACGAACCTTAGCACAGCACATTGAGTCTGTAACTCATCATTCAGTGTCTGCGCGTAGCATTCGACGCCGTTTACAGCAGAGTGGTCTGTCCGCAAGACGTCCATTGCTTGGTCTACCCTTGACGCAGAACCACAGACATCTCCTCCGCCAATAGTGCGATGAAAGAAAAATGTGGGTATCAGAATGGAATGAAGTTGTCTTTGCGACGAGTCACGCATCTGTCTGCAACACCACGATAGTCCGATTTGAGTCTGGAGACACCGTGAGAGAGGATGCTGAACAGCTGCGTTATGCATCACCACACTGGTATTATGGAATGGGGCGATATTGGTGTTCGAGACAGTTGTCCTTCCTTACCTTCAGGGCTTGGCCACAACCGTATTTTAACAGGATAATGAGCGACCACACGTGGCACGCATTCTCCAAAGTTTCTTCGTCAATCACCATATTGAATTGCTTCCCTGGCCGGCTCGCTCTCCGGATCTTCCGCCGATAGAAAACACGTAGTCAATGGTTGCTCAACGATTGGCCCAGATTACACCCCCAGCTGCCACACTAGATCAACTTTGGCAACGTGTGGAAGCTGCTTGTTTTGCTGTACCGCAAGAACACATCCAAAGTCTCTTTGAATCAATGCCGAGGCGTGTGGCAGCGGTGATCTCCAACAATGGCGGCTACTCTGGCGCTACTGTATTATCATTATAGATGCATTTTGCACAAAAGGAGAACATTTTGAAAATAGGTAGTTCCATGTTAATTTTTTGCCAAAATGTTGCATTCAAATAATTTTTTATTGTAAAAATAGTTTTAAAACCACTTTATACGTGTATTCTAATCTAAGTGGCACTAAATATTAAAACAATATTCGTTTGTACGCTTTTACAAAATAGCTGATCCGAACTTAGTTGGATACCTTAAGGCAAGGGTGTCAAACTCGAGTGATAACGGGTCACATGGTCTATTTTATTATAAGTTCAGGCCGCAAGTTTACAATCTTCAAAAAATAAAAAAACTATTTTTATAATGAATGATGCATTTACTTAGACTCAATGAAAATCTCTATGCATTGTATATTAGAAATAGCATACGGTTTATATTTCATGTTATTTTTGAACTTAAATCGCAGATATTTTATATCTTTTATAAAAAAAAAATTCTTTATGAGAATTTTAATTTAGCATTAATTTTTAGAAGATATTTGGCACCATCCTTTCCACAAACTAAATTGTGAGTGACATCCCGTTGAAGTCGCTCCTTCACCGTCCTGCCTACCTAAGGGTGTGGGGGGAAACAAAGCATGGCCAGTATCTTCCATAATAAGTATTACTTTATTACTATTCAAGCACACTAATAAACCACAAGAGTTGGCTCTAGGAGTTTTATGAAGAAGGCAATGAACCCCCTAAGTGAACAAGCGCAAGTAATCAGTTTAATTTAATCTAATCTATCTTAGACTATCAATTCTCAATCCACTACTTTAATTTAGTGGCAAACTCCGTTCTTAACTCAAGTTGTGGAAATGAATTAAATCTCACTTTCGTATCACCAGAACAGTTCCTCCACTCCTTCTATCTTACAATTGTAAAACCCTGACTTTATATATTCAAACTGATCTCCATGTCAGGGTTTCTTCTTGAGAGATGGCTGTGAATTAATGCGAATGCTAGCCCAAAGTTCCCCCAAGAGGATTAGTCTGAAGGTCGCGTACAGATCCGTCACAAAATCATCAAGATTTGATTAAATCTATTGAGTTGATGTAATTTGTAAAATTGACAGTAAATATTGATTGGGTCTATTTATAACCTTTCTGAATTTTCGCTATTTTTCATTAAAGAAAAAAATTGCCCACATGAATGAGTGCTTCCGAACATAGCCATTATTCGCATAAGAAATAATAAATTTTAAGAAGGAGATTTACTCTGATAAATATGTATAAAAATCCCGAATACCAGCTTCCATAGATTTTTGCTTCAACAAGGAATCATATTGGGTGGGTTTCAATTAATTTATTTGTAAGCTTTCATTAACAATTTCAATATCGATAGATAGAGAGGATGCAAAAGGGCGAAATTATAGCCCATAAATTTTAAAAATAGAATTAATTATTGTGTTTCAAACAATTTAATTCTGTGCGCGTATTTAGTAAATTTTAATTTATAAAATTTATTCAACATGTATTGGTAGCTTTCAAAGTGAGACACTATTTGTTTCTATTTATTTTCGACAAAGTAATATTCTTAATATTATGAAATAGAGTTTGTAACAACATGATATTTGCCTTGAAGCTTAAAATCAAATTGATTATAATGACTTGTAATACCAACTGGGAAAACCAGATCCTTTATCCATTGTCCATCTTTTAATTTAGCGCATTCATTATATTTTTGTTTCCAAGAAAATTGTAATTTCATCCAGCAATTTGAAGAATCATTTTAACACTTTATGATTTTAAGACCATTAAATTTCAATATCATATAGTAGGTCATTATATTCTCTCTCTCTCTCTCTCTCTCTCTCTCTCTCTCTCATTTCCTATATCTCCCAGAAATGAAGTAAATTGGCGATGATTAAGTCTATGTTCCCGAATATAATTTGAAATTTTGGTGACTATTTTAAAACGTGCCCTGTGTTTAAAACTTTGGAGCATAGAACCTGTTGGTGAAAAATACAATGGAAATTCTCAAAATTATTATTTCCATGCTGTTCGCATGTTTCTCTTAATCTTGCAACAATTCCTTTAGTAATACCGGTCAAAGTGCATGATCATCATGCGAGTCACCATCATGCAAGGCAAACCAACAAAAAAAAATAACAATTTATATTTCTTCAAAACATTTACAATTACGTTTAAAATATCGGCACCAGAAGTTGTATTTTGGATATGAATGATTTCTAAAAGTACTTTCCCTTATTTTTAAATCAACGACGCATCCATGAAAAAAAAGAACGACTAGCTGAGAGGAAAAAATTCAAATATCTGTACTTTCATCAATGTTGCAATAAAATAGGCTTAAATTGTTTATATTATTGAATTATGTTGATTTTTTGAATTCTGGGCTATTTCATCAAACTCTGCTACCTGCAATATTCCGACTTAAACTTACATTTTTTAGTTTACTTTGTTTGCACTGGACATAATACTTCAGGTCTTTTAAATAAGTATTAACTAATAAATTCTCTTTCAGTGAATGATTTCGATCTGCTTGCGTGATTAAATGTAATAATGTATATTTTTTTACAGCACCGCTGTCTTTAACAAATTTAATGAATGGGCCTTATAGTTTTGGAAGAATTGACCTTAATTCGGACCATTTGTCTTCAAAAATTTTGCAAATTATTGGTCATAGCTTGCTTCATGATTTGTGTCATAGTGCATTTTAAGATTATATTCCTTAGCATCTGAAGTAGACTTTTTGGATATCAGGCATATTTTAATCGTATTTTGAAGACAAAAAATATTACGGTTGCCATTTTTCTTTAAAATTATGGTGTTCCTTTTGAATTGATATCTCTTTACTCTTGCTGAAATTCGATTGTGCTTTCATTCACAAACGATTAAGTGCACACTGCCCTATCTTAACCGTCTTGAATATTTGTTTTAAATTTTTAAAACACATATCTTACTACCTCTTGCTAGTTTGACATTTCAAACACAGAAGAATGAAGAGAAATAAAAGTCACACTCGTGGAGAATTAGGGTAACATTTATAGTTCAGAATATGCGCACACACACAGTGCATTCAGAATTTAATAAAAAATAATTTATAATATTAAAGTAAATGAAAACGTTTATAGAAAACTTTAAAAGTCTGTTATTTAAAATTTTTAAAAAGAATTGTGTGTGTGTGTGGTGGGCCGCAACTTGTGCACTGATGTGATGCCTGTTTGACACCCCTGCCTTAAGAGATATAATAGTCCGGTAGCACATGTTACGAAAGATGTAAAATTTTGAAACAATTTTAATTGATTCTATACAATAATGTATTATTTTTTGAAATCGCATCAGTACGATACTTTTCGGAAATACTGATAGTCAAATAACCAATTTCAATTATGACATTCTAGTTGTTTTCTTTGGTACCATCCTTAACTCAGAGAGTAGACACGAGCTATAATGCATGGTTAAGTTATAAGATCAGTTCTACGAATTTAAAAGGAATGGAACAGTATGTTGCATATATTCTTTACTTTATTTCAGAGGGTTAAAATAGTAGTATAGAAAAGCAGTAAATAAAAAATCCTGTCAGTCTTGATTATTTTTTCTGAATGATTTGCATTTGTTCAGAGTTGAGGACTTACACTAATGGCTATGCTTTGTGAATTCTGAAGATATTATTATAAATACTATCAGAGCATATTTTAAATTGATTAAAAATCGCTTTCATCTAGTTGATTCAAAATAAGTTTGTCAAAAATAAGCAATAAAATTATTTTATAAGAAAATCAAATGCTTTCATGCGTATAAAATATAACCATTTAAATTCTAAAAGATCGTTTTTCAATCAATAGTATATTCAGTGCTACGCGTTCAACCATTTTCATTTTCTGTTTTCATTTTATTTATTAAGTACTGCCCACTCCCTAACACTTCATTTTCTATAAAAAAAAAAGCAAGATCGAATAATTTCACTTAATTTTAGAAGTAAATATTAAGAATTTGTTCGATGCAAAGTTATAAGCACTGAGCTAATTTTCTCTTAAGTTAATTCGCATTCCTTCTGCAAAATTCTCTCTAAACTCAGAAATTCTAAATTTATTTCTTTATTAATTCAATTTTAATATTAATACTGTCTATTTTGCTAAACTTATAAATATTTTTAAAATAATGATGTTTGTTAAGCGTTCAGATGAATAATTTGAGGATAAAATAACAACAAAAATTCAGAGCTGAAATTAATGTACAAATTAATTAATAAATTACTTGTGCGCAGTCTTCTGTCTCGATTTTAAATTACTACGTATAATACGTTGAATTTTCATTTATATCAATTTTCCAATCAAACAGAGCAACTACTTATTTATTCTGATATAAATGCTTTTTTATTCATTTTATATGTTTAAAATTAATTGGCTATGGAAAATTACACATCGTTTGTTTATGTTTTAAATTTTCGAGGAATTCAATTTCCCCTCCTACATTACATAGAACATCGAATTGGGAACTATATAATTAATCTATATGATATAAAAATATGCTTACATTTTAATTTTAAGTTTATAATTCTTCTTAAAATTTATATAAAAATTTTTTACCATTTCTGAATATGTTGAAGAAAAAAAAGAATAACTTCGTTTCTCTCTCTCTCTCTCTCTCCAAGAATATTTCAATGGTTTGCTAAGTTATTTATATTACGCAAACCATTTAATAGTTTTACGTATTATATTATACACACATGCTTATTTTATTTTAAGAAAGAAATCAAAATTTGTTAGAAATTAGGTTGTGATTTTAAACTGTAAACTGGTAAGTGGTCACGCATAAAGATTTGAGCAACTAATAATGAAAAGTAAACAATTTGGCTTATTTTAAATAAATGGAAAATTTAAAATCAACTAAAATGAAAATTAATTTAAAGTTATGGGGAAAGTTAAAATAAACTAAACATTAGTTTTCTTAATACATCTGTAGTTTATCAACATATGTAGTATAGGAATCTTTCATGGAAATACTGAATACTACATAAATGTTATTAGTTTCAGCTAAAGGTACTTACATATTAGCTTTACAACAGCCAGATTTGCGCAACGCAAATAGAACCATTTTTCACCAAAATCTGACTGATTTCTTTTTACCAAATCTTTTACAATCTTATTACCAATCTTTTTTTAATTAGTCATAGTCATAGTTTTGATACTGTGTGACTTGCGTGGCTCAAATTTTGCAGCAGTGACGCTAATACGTAAGTTCTAAGCTAAAAAAAAACTACAACTTAATTATAAAAAAAAATACTTTCTCTTTAACAAGTAAAAAGAGATCCAGCATTAAATCAACTGGGAATATCTAGGTTGGAAAAGCTTAGCAGTTTTTTAACTAAAGTAATGTAACAATTGAACATTTAAAATGTCTACATAATAATCATTATTTTTAGGAGCTAATAAAAAATAAAAAACATTCGATCAAAATTAATGAAAAAAATATTAGTTTTTTTTTAAATCTCGTGATTAGAGACTACTTGTATTTACTATTTGCCTTACTCTAAGAAATACCTTATTCTATACAAGTATAAAATTTGTCGTGACGTTCTCATCACTAAACATATCGCAAATTCTATAAAATGATCTTCAAACTGTCAGAATACAATAAGTTCATTCAAGATTTTAAAAAATAAATTTAACATATTAGATAAAAATAATGACATTTCAGCCAGTTATGAACGAATTATGTGGCCTTTTCATTTGGTCCAATATATATATATATATATATACAAGGGGTGATCAAATGAAAAGGTACGAAACGACACGGTGGGTACAAATATAGACTTTATTCAAAATATACACCATAGGCCTGAGCACAACGATCCCACTGATGAACAAGCCGCAGGATTCCTTGTTCCCAGAATTCCTGTGGCTGTGACGAGACCCAGTCCTTCACAGTGTCCTTGAGTACGTCCGAGTTGAAGCGCTTTCCTTTCAGGTGTTTCTTCAGTGGACCAAACACATGGAAATCGCAGGGTGACATGTCCGGACTGTAGGACGGATGGTCCAACGTCTCCCATTGGAACTTGTCCAGTTCCATTTGTGTGACTCTGGAGACGTGTGGACGCGCGTTATCATGGAGCAGAACCACACCCTCCGTGAGCAGCCCCGGTCTTTTGTTCTTGATGGACCTGCGTAGGCGTCGGAGTGTCTCACAGTACACATCGGAGTTAATGCTTTTTCTGTGCTCGAGTAATTCTGTGCTCGCATCATTTGGACGCCGCTTTTTATAAGAGCCTTTGCTCTCTCCTGCGCATGCGGGCACCCGCGCATGATCCGATCCCAGTCAGAGTCTCCAATGGCATCCCGAGATGTCTCGCTACATTCTCCCTTGGCGGAATATGCAAATATTTAACTGTTTCATTTTTATGTCGTTTCGTACCTTTTCATTTGATTACCCCTTGTATATATATATATATATATATATATATGTATGTATGTATATATATGTGTGGTGCGTGTGTGTAATTTGAAAAAAATTGTGTAATTTGTATGAGTACATAAACCAATAAAAAATTATTTTTTCACAAAAAAGTCAATTAATATACAAATTAAGCAAACTTTTCCTTCATAAATTATAAGAATCTCGAATTTTCTTTGTTTATATAAGTGAAATTTCTCTCATAACTGACTTTCAGATCAGTTAATATCAATGTGCGCAATATGTATAATGCACGTATATTCTAGCTCAATGCAATGTAAATTTGGTTTTAATTATTATCAGAAATTCAAGCCAGTTTTAATATTTATAAATTTTAATTAAGTTTTAAGTATAGTAAATAAAAACACAAAAATAACAGCAATATTTAATGTTGAATATTTTTATTATAATGAATTAAGTATATGATACAAACGAGCTAATGCATTTCTGAAAAAATATGTGCAAATTTTTATCATGTGAATCTAAAACTGATCATGCAGTACTTTCTGTACTTATTGAAATTTAAAATTAACTCAATTTTATTAAGTCTTTCAAATTTTTTTTTAAAAAAATTTAAAATTTAAAAATTTGTACCACCACATGAGAAAAATAGTAGATGCTGGCACTTTTCAGGAACATTGAAAACGCATGAGTCAGTTCATGAAAGCATTACATCATAAGCAAAATTGCAGGCTTAGGTTGTGTTACACATGATTTATTTCAGAACGTTTGAGGGTAAAGTGAGAAGTGAGGAACTTTTATTATATAATAATTTTAATAAATCTGAAAGAGAAATAACTAGATTAATGAAGCATTCTAAAATAACTATTTACATTGTTATGATTAGAAAAGATGATAGTGCTATCCATAAAAAAATTGAATGTCATTGCCTCTGAAGGGGTTGGTATCTTACCTGTTGATCCACAGAATATCTTTAATTTCCCTTCTACCACCCACTGGAAAACCAATGGAGTCATTCCCCTATCCACTACTTGGGGACATCATCTCCTCTATAAATTTTCTATCCGATAAGGTGCATTAAATGGGGAAATCATGTTTGCTACAGTGGATACCTGCTCATGTAAATATCGAAGGAAATGAATGTGCTGATTCTTTGACCAAATACGCCACAGACAATGGCAACCTTGTACCTCCATCACACTTGCTGATGCAAACTCTGTGACCAGATCTAGACTTTTACCCCCATTCCCTTAAGAAACCACTCATAACAGACTTTGACTTTTCAAGAATCATAATGTCTGTAATCACAAGGCAAAAAACTTACCATTACAAGGGCATGAAAATCCATTCTGATGTTACAAGTTATGACATACAACTTAAAAACCGCCCAGAATTCCAACCACTTACACCAAAACATAACTTCGAGTGCCCAGCGTTAACCCCAAAAGCGCTAAGGCTCGGTCTAACTCGACTTGTGGACCATTGCAGGAGATCCTCTTTAGCCAGAACACTCTGCAATTGTCAATCTTAGTAATTTCTACCTTTGGTAGAATCTAGAGTGTTTATTTATTTGCAGATTCCATAAATATGAGAACAAGAACAGAAACGTTAATTCAACTAAATGAGGAAAAATATTTTGTCAATACACGGGAGGAGCGATTGTCTCATTTTTCGACTTTCAATTAAACATCACGCATCGTACATTTAAATTATAATTAGAACTCTTAATTTCTTTTCAATTTCCTGTATTAAAGCGGCATTATAGTTTCTTAACGTACTGTAATAGAATTTTAGATTGCAATATAATAAATAATAACGAATTTTTTCGAATAATTTGACTTTTTATTTTGTGATTAGTTTTACTAAACTAAAATTAGATTAGATCAACTAAAAATATACTTCATTGAAAAAGAGTACTTTTTTTGAATAAAAAAAACTTCTTATCTTTTCAAGCTGTTAAAAACATTAAAACGTATGTTTATACTAAATAGCAATTAAATTTGAATTTAACTTATATTCAGTAAGATCACAAATTAATCGTTGTGTTCAAAGAAATATACTTAATGTTTATTTTAATAAGAACTACATGTTTTGCAGTTAATAAGTAAAATAATTTAAATAATTTAAAAATTCTAAAACAGTTTTTTTCCAAATAATAAATAAATGAAAAATTCATTGAATGCATAATTTTTATCGCGTATTGGTTCTCTAATATAAATAATTAAGACAACTCTAAATTAATTACTGTAACGCATTTGATGTAATTCAATATTTCTCAATTTCTTAATCCAAGCTCGTTTAATAAGTCTTCTTAGGCTTAATAAGTCGCGTCATTTTCTAACGCTTGAAATAAGATTTCGATTCCAGAAACTTGGAATAGGAACAGTCGAATGAGCTGTTCCTTTAATTAACGTCATAAAGGATCAAATACTCCAAAACCCTTATGATTAATTCAGCATTGATGATTTAAGATTGGTAAAATTCCTTTGAGGCATGCAGTTAAAACACAGAAATTGAGTAACAAACTTGACATTTAACTCCAAAGCACTGTTTTTTTCACATTAAAGTATTTCAATTCTTAAAATTCATTAATGTTAAATCTATTTAAAAAAATGTTAAATCTTAAATTTTTGAGAAATTAAAAAACATTTTTGAGTTTTTTAAAAAAAATTATACTTCGCTTAATACTTTATTTCTTGGTATTGCAAATGAATAATTTTCAGTGATATACATTATTTTTTTCTTAGGTTTTTCGTTTAGTTTTCTATTTTTTAACACAAGTCCGGAAATGTATTATTAAAATAATGATAAGAT
>BMAO01026303.1:0-124446 GCA_019973975.1 Trichonephila clavata | reverse complement strand
CTGTAGCTGTAATTCTTTAAATAGTTAGTTTTAATCAATCAATTAAATCATTGTATTGTCATCCAAAAGAAACGTGAAATTTTACAAAATTGAGCACTTTTCAAAAAGTTTTTTTCTTCCTAATGAGGCTTCTGATTGGTAAACTTTAAAAAGTGAGAAAAAAGCTTTTAAAGTTTTGACCCAAACACAGCTACAATATGAATAACCGTTAAAAATGAAACAAAAAAAATCTTGTATATATTAATAAAGAGTTTCAAATACTAAATAACAAATGTGCGACAGTAAATACTGCTTATCTCTCTGAGTGTGACGAAGAGTAAACTACTATTTCAAATATATTTTAAATAAAATTTACTGTTCATTTACCCAAGCTGTTTGTTAATGTATGAATTTTATGGAGAAATTACGTTGCAATTAACATAAAGGAAATTATGTTACAATTTAGACAAAGGAAATTATGTAACATTTTAAGTTAAGGAAATCGTGTTACAATTTCCTTTCTCTAAGGAAAGCTTTGAACCTCTTTAGGGAAATGAAAAAGAAAAAAACACTAAAAAAAAATTACCAGAAATTGCAAATAAAAATCCATTAATTATCATTTTGCAGTAATATACATATAAAGCTTATAATAACTCAAAGCATATATCACACGTCCAGAACGTAACAATAACTCTGCACTTAATACATATTTTTTTTTCTCATTCGTATTTTATAAAAGTACTATTTTCTATTTATAAAAATTCATATTCACATACAAACTTTGTAAATTCGTGACGGTCACGTGATAAATAGAATCACGTGTTCTCCCTTAATTGTAAATTGGCATTAGCCTTGTACTTGCTGTTCTACTCGGTAAAATTTAAATAAAATTTTAATTTTGATGATTAGGTAAAGATGCTTAAGTTTTATATACAAAATTGTTTAAAAAGTCTTCCTAAATTTTAAAAAAAATAAAAGAATCTTTTATCATACGGGTACTTTTAAATCAAGTGCATTAAGTTACTTATGTGCATTATTATTGTTAACAAATACGGACTTATTACAAGAAAGAAAAGGAAAAGTTGGCAACAGTGAAGCTCATAAAATAATTGGGTAGAAAGGCGTTATTGCACTTATATCATGTGACTGTGACGTCCCATGAATTTATGAGCTGATTAATTGGAAACGCGTGATTGCATTTATGTGATTTTGACGTTTCCTGAATTTATGGGCTGATTAGTTGGAAACAATCGGTTGTAGTTATCACGTGACTATAACGTCACAATTGCAGTTATCCCGCTACTATGACCAGGAACGTCTTAAGACTTCTTGAAGCTCTGGGCCCCCTTACAAAAGTAGGCTTTACGTACAACCCTTAAAAGATGTTGTTTGTGTTGTTCTTGTTTCAAAACTCCTTGGAGCAGGAAAGCCTACACCAAGTCCAATTGACCTTTCTGCAGAAGAATGTCACAAAGCAGGTCTTGATCTCAACCAAACAACTGTCCCAGGGAAATACCCCAGCAGTCCAGAAGATGAGCAGAAGCAGGGAGAGAGCAGGGACAGGTGAAGAAAGACTTTACCACCTGCACAAAGGTCATACAACGCAGGTGACCGCTTCTAAAGCACGCCAAGGCTGTCTGAAGAGCCTGGATCTCCTGCACTGTAGAGATAGGCCAGGACTCTTAGCTGCGTACCAGTGGGGAGCAGAATTGTTTTGCCACATCAGATACATTTTAGCTTTGTGGAGGGAATGAATTTCAGAATGGCTCAAGACAGAGGAACTGGGGTTAGGGAGACCAGCAAGCTCATTATCTGCCTCGTTCCCAGGCACATCCACATGCGACGGTATCCACTGGCAGTGACGGCCTTAGACCACGCGTGGACGTCGGCAAAATTAGGGTTCGCGAGGCCTCCTTTTTTCCCAGTCAAGAAAACGTTAAATTACATAAGCCGAATTATAGTTAAACTAATGTATGAGTAAACGAGATTTATTGCTAATTAAATGATGACAAAAAATACACAAATAAAAGTTTTTACAATAAAAAATTTTAATTTAATTTAAATAATTTTAAATAATTAAAAACTTTGCGAGGTCCCCTCAAGCGCGAGGCCGTCGGCGGTCGCCGACGTCTAGCGCCGCCACTGTCCACTGGAGACACACTTGTTTCCTCTGACCAAGCCTACCCAATTTGGAAATAATATCTAGACCCCCCCCCAGTACTGTCCATAATCTTTGACCAATTCTTCAAATATTGGATGAAGTTTCTGCTGTCTATCAAGTTCCAGATACAGTTGAGACATGATCGGGAGCACCACTGATAGCAATGAGTTCCCATCTAAAGACGGAACAGTGGTCGGAATTCCTGATACTGGTTTTAACATCATTCCCAGGAGTGTTACTAAACCTTTAAAAGTAGACAATATATAGCATACGTTGTCAAATGGTTCGTTCAAAAAGTTACCCGTAACAAATAAATATAAGTGACTAATAATTTTAAAAATCTGGAGACAAATTGATTCTGCCGACTGCCTCCTTTTGAATAAATCAGTAATGATGGGATATGGCGTTAAACCTAGGCTTGACACGGATGATAGACAATACATAATAATGCAATTTTGACAGTTTCCAGTTGGCACATAGTTCAAAATTTCCAGTTTTCCGAAGGATATATCCGGGAATAACATCAGACCATTAAAATTATTCGCACCCAGATTTTATTGAGGCTGGGTTGAGAACGAGACGAGGACCCCACCAACATTGAGGCTCTGGGCCCATGCCTTAAGACGTCCCTGACTATGACGTCACATGAATTCAGACCACATACAATAAGAATTTTTAAAAGATTAAGCCCGTTAGTGGTAAAAGCAGACATTATATGAACCAATTCACAAACAATCTTTGGTATGTACATATTAAAAAAATGGATGTTTGTAAATGTGAAATCACACCACTCCAACACCGTTCAAACGATCACTATGAATATTGGCATGCATATGTATTTTTTTTATAGAGAAGGTTTTTGTTCTATCTTTTTTGTGGTAGCTCCCCACCAAGTGGCGCTACAGTATATCAACTTCTGCACCGTTCAATTGCCAAGTTGCCAATATGGTCGACAAGCACAGAGAAATTTGGTTTAGATGTGTTCTCGTTTAATGTTAATATATATATAAATGGATATTTGTTAAAAAGAAATCGCTTCGCTTCAACACCGTTCAACCAATCACTATGAAAATTGGCATGTGTATGTATTTTTTTGTGGGGAAGGTTTTGTGCAATCCTCTTTGTTGCAGCTCCCCACCAGATAGCGCTACAGTAAAGCAACTTATGCACAGTTCAATCAATCGCCGAATTGCCAACATGGTCACCAAAAAGGATGCCAACTTGGCTCTATCGCCAACATTTCGTTATGTTTCCATTGAATTGCCATTATAATATAAGGAACGGCGTTGCTTGCGAATATTACAATTTTAACATTAAATAAATACAACAGAGAATAATATTAATGTATTACACTTCCAGATATAAATTATTTACACTATTTTTAAGCGTTCACTACACAAAATTTGTAACAATGTGTTTCTTTTGCTGAGCAGAGATCAGCTTAGGAAGGAGTTTTCAAAAATCGACCCACAAGAGAGTTACGGGGGCGTTGCAAATAAAAATAAATCCTTTTTATCAGCTAATAGACCTACAGGCTTAAAATTTACAAATATGATTTTTTTGTTCAACTAAAATACGCGAGAAGCTTTTTTTTTGTTGTGTTGTTTAATTTGCAATTTATTTAAAATTAAACTCATTAAAAACTACTTTATTCTTCAATCTGTATTGTTTAATGTTTCAATTCACCCGTGCGAAGAACGGGTATACCAGCTAGTAAGATATAAAGAGGGAAATATTCATACTGACCGATAGATTTGTTTTAATGGTTTTTTTTTGTTGTTGTTTTTTGCTTATTACTTTTCTGGTCGATAAAAATAAATTCATAATACCAATGCATCATCACTCGTACACTCGTTTCAAAGACTCTCAATGGCGGTCGTCGCAGTTTGGCAGTCGCCATTATGCATGTCAGTCACGGTTCTAATTGAAATTCAGCTCCATGGACGATGTCATTATTTTTGTATTAATCGCTTGTGATTGTATTTCAACAATAAAAGAGTTATATCTGCGGAAGATAGAATCAGCGGTTATCACGTCGTCATCGACTTGTAGGTGCTCTAAAATATCTACACGTGCCATATTCAAGTTTTAATAATGATAAATGAACCTAAAATGTTAGTATTTTACAAATTATTTTTTTTTTGTTACAAATCTCTTCTTTTGATCATTTTAAAATGCTACGTTTTGAAAATTAGAAGCAAATGTGAACACCTGTTACGTGTTTAAGAATAAAGGTTTAAAAAAAAACAATTTTTATACATTTATAAAAAAAAATTTTAAATTTCATCGCACAAAATTCAAATGATAAACATCATTAAATTTTATTTTGGTACTTATGTATAATTACTGTCGGCCCATGAGCTCAATTCATGTGACGTCATTGTCATATGATAACTATAACCACGTGTGTTTTTAGCCAATCAGTTAAAAAACTCATGGGACATCATAGCAACACGTTAAAAGCAATCACGTGTTTCCAGTTAAAATCAGTTCATGCACTTCGCTGTTGCCAACTTTGATCCTTTCAGAAACTTTCGCTTAAAAATACAAATTTGTCGGCAACAATAATGCACATGAACAAAATGAATTTTATAAAGCCCCTTAAGCATTAATCACGAGTCTGACTCGTGTAAACTTATTTTGACTTTGTAAATCAATCACGAGTCCTACTCGTGTAAACTTATTTTTACTGTGTAAATCAATCACGAGTCCTACTCGTCTAAACTTATTTTTAAATAATTATTTCAGGCACATAATTTATAAATAAGTAATCATTTCAAACTTTACAATTTATTCAAACAATTAAAACTACAAGGAGTTAAAAATACATATGTAGCGATTTCATCTATATAAGCCAGTAACAACCTCCGCACCATGGTGATCATTTTGGTGTAGTGGTTAAGTTACTCAGTTTCGGATCCAAAGGTCCCGGGTTCTGTTCTACCGGATAAGCGCGCTACGTCACATTCATAACATAAGATTTTTTGAATTTTAAAATATTTTGAAGAAATTCATTTTTTATAACATTTGAACATTTTTACCCAATTATAAAATTTGAAATTTTACCCAAGTGTTACAAATAGAACAACAAATACAATTAGTTTGATGTCTGTTTTGAACTAAATGGAGAACACGCGTTTGTCTTCATCATGTGACCGTCATGAATTAAGCCCATTCGTCAAATGAAAAGACGCCGCCAAATGCCGCATTTATGCAGCCAATAGTGAAAAATCGTTCCTACGCAAGTACAAACACAATAATCTGGTTTGTGCATACGATGACAGCATTTAGCGATATTTTTTTTATTTGGCAAATTGGTCAACAGTATAATATGTATATATAAGTACCTTTATTTAAAATAAATCATGGTATTCTGAAAATATTTCGGAATTTTTTTAAAAAAACGATAGGTAAATGTTAAAAATGCTAACAAATTTTCTCTATTAAAAACGTCGAAAAGAAAGTAAAAATTTATTGTCAAACGTTTTGAAGATCACGTGACAAAAAGTGGTAGCCTTGCAATTTAATAATTTTCAATATTCGGGAATTTTCCACCCTCCTTTTTTTTTTAAATTCCTATTAAAATATAAATCAAGATGGATATATAATCCTAGTTTAGTTCACATCTATGGCAACGAAAAAAAATGATGCCAAATTGCGCGAAAAGATCGTTTTTCGATGAAAATAATTTGCCAAGTTGGCGATAAATAAAGGTATCCACTAAAATAGAATTTAACCCCCAAATGATACATCAGTTGATATGATTTTTTAAAAACGTAGTTTCCACGCAAATACCATTTCAATTTGTTGAAAGCTTTAAAAGAAATTTTATTTCATTTTTGAAATCAGGCAATTACGAGTAAATATTACAGTAAAACCGTTAAAATATTAAAGCAAGTCAAAAGAACTTATTCGGTAATTATTGATTATTAGGAATCAGAGATTGCCAAAGTGGAATAACATACATACACAACCACAACCCTCGCATCGCGGGGGGGGGCAGGATTCTAGGGGGCTCGAAGCCTGACTGACGCCAAGTACGCAATCCTTTGTAAAATACGGCTTGGGGCCAAAAACCTGACTTTGTAGGAAGGCCCTAATATTTTCCGTTACGCCACTGGGTTGACGACTGCTTTTTCGGATGTGCTGCCATCACGGATATTGGCGATATTATCTGACATTGTACATGCACGACAAACACAATAATGAATAAGAATTTAGCGCGTTTTCCCAAGCGCTGACATAGGTTTGGATTCACGGTCTTTAAAATCGGTAAGTACCACATATTCTGTATTAAAATTTATTGCAGCTAATGATTTTCAACTTAAGGTATCCAACTACCCTAAAATTGTGAATTTTGCCACAAATTGACAAATTTTTTTATGATTTTATTTTATAGACCATCTTATTAGTTTTATAAAAATACCAAGTTTATTATTTTCCGTTCACTAGAACAAAAACTACAAGTGTTTTAGTAAAAGCAGATGCCATTACTTTATAAGCAAGATATACTTTAAACCCGTTTTACTCGAAGTGTGTTTTTTGAAAATGCTCAAACGGGGTCAGCGATTGTTAAAAAAGTTTTGAAAATAATTAACTGTGAAATTTTTTGTGTATGTTCTGTATAACAGTAGAAGTGTTTTAACCTTCAGATTTATCAATCACTGTTTTATTACACAATTTACAGTCCCTTATGTGAATATAATCACTGTTTTTTAAAAGCAATTTCATATAATAACTAAGATAAAGTGCTCGAGTTTTTGTAAAAACTAAAATATTTGTTATCCTGAAGGTCATTTCAAAAATGAATAACATAGAAACACATCAGAATTGAAAATATGTTCATAAACTTTTGGGCCACGTTTATGTTATTTTTGGTAAATTTTTACCATTTTTTATCATTTTAGTAATAATAACTTCTTTTTCTCTTTAATCTTAGCATATTTTTCTTAAAATGTTCTAAACAAATATAAAAACAACAACGAAATCTCCATAACTCCATTTTATTTTTAAAACAAAGTTGTCGCAAACACACACAGTCGGATACCCTTAACAAATTCAGTTTTAAATACGTGAAATTGTTTTATAAAAACAAACCAATCAACTTATTTATATAGATCGAATGTGCTCACTTAAACAAATCTTTAAAAATACCTTCAGTTGATAAAGTATAATTGCACAGCGAAACGCAAATCACAAATTCAACTACTTATTTAAAAAAAATTTTTTTTGTTTATTTATTTTTAATTCGTTTAATTTATTTTCGAAAAATAAAGTATAAATTTGTTTCGACATAAAAAAAAACAGGAAAACCTTAAAATCGAAACAACAAACAAACGACTTCCTGAATTAGAACTCTACACCTTTTATTAGTTGCTGAACTTTTCACAGCATTTGATTGTATACTAGCCAACATTTCTGACAGGACTTGGCAGATTCCTTGCGCTGAACTAAATAAGACTCATTACTCAAGAGATATTCTAAATGCTTATCATTTGAACACGTGTAAGGAAGGAAGGTCCTTCGAACTTTTCAGAAGTTTGGAAGAGAAGGTTCAGAAATCCTGGAGAACACGCGAATTGCAAACCTAATATGTCGAATAATTAAGGTGTAGATAATATCGAATCTCTTAACCAATAAATAATACTTTGCTATCGAAACACTTTAAAAACAACTGCGAACAGTTAAAAATCTGTACATTTCTTATCCCTCATAATGCTGCACCTCAATCATTACTTTTTTCTTTAAAATTCGACCATTTGTCTTTTTTTTGGACGTTAGATGACAACACGACATTTGGAATCTTATCAATGCCTTCTGACCTGGGAAACTTTCCAAAAAACGTGGGAACAAATAAAGCTAAAAGTTTCCTTTTTCTCTTTCGTTCTTTGGAGAAAATCAATGACAAGTATGGAGAACAGAAACGTTGCGAAAAATATCAGCCAAATGCGCCAGTTTGGAGTTAAAAAATGCGCGGTGAGGATATAACGAAAAAAAAATACCTCGAAATCTAGACTCAAGAAAACTAAAAGGTATCTAAAAACTGTGTAATGGTACCTTTACGTATTAACGTCACCACAGGCAAATTTCCACCAAAATCTCATCAATTGCGTGTGTACCCGTGGTTTTTTTTTTTTTTTCTTTCCCTTTTAAGTAAAACATAAAGAATCCTTTTCTTTTTTTGCTGTAATGATGATATTATAGCCCGATTCACGGGGTTGCAATTTGACTTCGATGACATTAATACGTAAGTACCCAGTAAATTTTCCGCTACTTACGTATTATCGCAACAATCGCCAACGTTCAAGATAACTCGCCAAGTTGGCAACCGCAATTTCGTATGTGTCGCATGCATTGAATTGGCAATCATCTGCTTCGTTTCATATGATGTCGCCGAAAGGTTGCGATAATACATAAGTAACATTTTTTCTACGTAATAATTTTTTATACTAAATACACTAGAAATATTTTGTTACACTACGGATTTTTCCGCCAGATAGTAGTAGAATTTCGCCAAGTTGGGGGAGGGGGATATAGCAAAACGATAACATTTGACTGGACGCCAAAGATCTATTAGATGCGATTTTAACATCACGCCAAAAACAAGTAGCGTACTGATGACAAATTAGTTACAAAATTTTTTTATAGGAAATATTTATGGCTTTGCTTTTTATGAAATAGTAAAAAGCATTATTAAAATCCTAATTTAACCCCACCTTTAGCAAAAGGGGGGGGGTGAGCCAGGAGCTCAATTTTCTGTATTGGATTTCCACCCAATATGAAGATAATAAAGTTAGCAATAAATATATATAAAGGTCTGATCTAAAATAGGATCCAAACAAAGAGCGGATTTTACGCCAAATAAAGCAAAATTTAAAAGGTATTGATACATTGAAGGAACATGGTTATATCTCAGTTCACAAAATCAAATCCTGATCATTCATATTAATTTAGATGAAAATATTTATGTAAAAACACCCATTTCAGGCAGCTTTTAGACAATGCATAGTAAAAAAGGTTTTGATGCAATATCTGTAATCAATACCTACGTCATTGAAACGCGAGTGTTTTTGTCATCCATATGAAAATAAACGTTAATACGTATAAATTCTCAGCTTTTCCTGAACCCTTTGTAGCTCGACGCAAGAAAATCAGGGCTGGCCTTAACCTTTCGAATACTGTTCCTCGTTTGGAAATGAACAGTTAAGTATATGTTCATGGTCCTTTCTAAACACGTTACTGTTTGCGTAATCTAATCAGGGTTGATTCAATTAACTATGCGGTCTCTCCACTATAGCCTATTGCCTTCATTTGTGACGCCTTTCGCCTGATAAATATGAAATAAACTTGAATGTGTGTGTATATATATATATATATATATAAATGGATGTTTGTAAAAATGACCTCGCTTCACTCCAACACCATTCAACTGATCATTATGAAAATTGGCAAGCATATGTATTTCTTGTGTGGAGGTTTTTGTGCTCCCCACCAGGTGGCGCTACAGCCTATCAACTTCTGCACCGTTCTACCAATCGCCAACATGGTCGCCAAAAATGATGCCAACTTGCATCTATCGCCAACATTTCGCTATGATTCCATTGAATCGCCATAATAATGAAAGGAACGTCGTTGCTTATAAGTTTAACATAAAATAATTGCAACAGAAAGTAATATTAACATATTACACATCCAGATATAAATATTTACACTATCTTAAACGTTCATTACACAAAATGTGTAACAATGTGGTAGTTTTGCTGAGCAGATATCAACTTAGGAAGGTGTTTTCAAAAATCAACCTACACGAGAGTACCGGCGTTAATAAAAAAAAATCCTTTCTATCAGCTATTAGATCTACAGATTTATAAAATTTAACAAATAGGGTTTTTTGTTCAGCTGAGATATGCAAAAAACTTTTTTTTTGTTTTGTTTAATTTGCGTCAAATTAACTCATTAAAAACTTAATCCTTCAATCTGTATTGTTTAAACCCGTGCGAAGAACCGGTATGCCCAGCTAGTATTATTCTAAGTATAAACAAAAACAAAACCACACTTTCTACCATAAAGATTGTTAACGCAAGAAACAAGAGCCAAAAGCACGTAAGAGCAGTATTTGCAGCACCACAGAGGTTGTAGGATAGGCTGTTCGCAATGACGCGAGGTCATTTACCTCTTTAATGGGCACCTCTCTTCCCTTGGGAGGCACCACGTGGGTGATACTAGTTGACCCACACCCAACCAGGATGATGATCTTTCCTTCAGTTTGGGTTGGGAAAGATTATCAACACCACGTATCCATATTTGAACAAGATTCAAATGATCTTGGAGTCATATACCAACTGTTATGTAAAAGAGGAATGACATACATTTGGAATATTAATTTTTGCTTTTTAATAGTCTAAACACATAATGTATACTTGAAAGAAGTAATTACGCGGACACATTTAACGTAAAGACTGTTAAATTGCTCGACAGAAAAAAAATTTTATCTTCGATTCCTTGTAAAAATTTCCCCTCAGGTACTAGTTAATACACACACAATTCCATTTAAATTATACATTCAGACTAGAAAGTCATCAGATTTGCAAAAATTATGGTACTTACGTATTATCATCGCAATGGTATTGGCGACATTAAATGAAAGGAAGCACATGGTTGCCAATTCAGCGTGTACAACACATACGAAATCAAGGTTGCCAACTTGGCAAGTTATCTTGAACGTTGGCATTGTTGAGATAGTACGTATGTACCAAAGTTATGCATAATCTATCCTTAAAACATCCGTTCAAGCGGTTTATCTAATAATGCGATAAAGGAAACATAGAATGAATTTCAAATTTACTTATCTTTGCCCAGTTTTAAGATGTTCAAAATAATTAAAAACACACTATTAGCAAGAAGATGTTTTTTCGCCCAGTGTGTGGGGGGGGGCAGAGGAAAATTTCAGAACTTAATATAAATATATAAGAATTTGGTTCAGGTACAAGTACCCAAAATGTTGATTAAATTATAAGGCCCCCAGTTACTTGTCGATACCTAATTATTCAGGTTTTCCATTATAAATACTTTTTTTTATTTCCAATGGCGGATTACAAGACAACTGCAAACAAAATGAGAAGCAGAGAATATTGACAAAAAACAAACAAAGGACAACAAAAAAAATAAGAAAAGAAACACAAGTTCACAGTATAGTCTATAAATCACACATTTTGTGTCTGGCCTCCCAATATCTGCTCCACATGGATCCAGAGCTGAGTGCACGGCAGCGTGCCAAATGAATGGCGTCCATTTCTTCATTGGAGTCGCACAGTTTACAAAGTGGACTCTGGGCAATGCCTATCATGTTTAGATGCTTAGATAGGCAGTCGTGGCCAGTGGCGATTCGAAAATCGGCCACAGCTCTATCTCGTGGCCATTTTGGAATATGAAGGAATTTGCTAAACCACACCGTTTGTTTATTCTTTTGGTTGAATTTAGACCAGAAGTGCTCTCTGTAGTATTTTTTTATAATTCTTTTGGCGCTATAAAAAAGAACTGTATTGTTAGAAGTTTGTAAGATTTTTGTCCCCTTCTTGGCCAAGCAATCGGCATTTTCATTCCCATCAAAATGCCACAGTGCGCCGGAATCCATTGCATGGCAATGTCTACGTGGCTTTGAAGTAAATCACCAATTAACAGTTGACATTTGAGAATATCCTTTGACAAAGGTGCCTCGATGGAAGATATTGCTTGGAGGGCCTCCCTTGAATCACACAAAATAACTACTTTTGAAACACGATCTGTGTGGCAAAGAAGTTGAGATAGAGCAATACGTATAGCTGAAATTTCGGCTAAGTGATCTACTACGCCGGCATGTGTCGCCTTCAGTGCTCTTCTCTACGTGTTCTCCAGTGGAATGCAGGCGGTTTATCTCAGGTTAAGAAGCATGAGCTTACCAAGAGTTTGGCTACTTATGATATTGACGTTTTCACTGCGATGGAGTCCATTATAAATATGTAAATAAAATATCAAGGACTTGAAAAGAAGTAACTCTATTGTTTAAAATTGATTTGTGGACTTGTCTTTAATCAATGCACACGGAAGCTGATGGTGTTTTAGAAAAATAACAAATATAATACTTTGAAACAAATATTTTCTTTAAGACCTAAATTGTTTATTTATATAATGTTCTACTAAAACAACATAAAAAGCTATTTAAGATTTCTTGGTTACATACCCCGATCAGGTAACGAGATCTATTGCTGAATCTTACTTTAGCTCCCACTTTATCACCAACTTGGCGAAATATTATCATATTGGAATATAGGTCCAATACAGAAAATGAGTAGTTGGCGCAATTTTTTCTTGTTTGCCAAAGATGCGGGCTAAGGTTAGGATTTCACCCGAGATCTCAGATAAGACAACTTTACCCCTGTGAATTTCCAAATTTAACAAAGTAATGGTTTTAAAACTTTCATTTAACGTACAACAATCTTCGCTATTACACGAGAAGTATTTTGGAGTTTGGTTATTCAAAAACAAAAGAGCCCGGACTCGAAAGCATGATAAACTAACCATAAAGTCTGCACACCTTATTACCTTTGCCTTAATACTCTTGTTCAGTTTATCTAAAAGAGAAATAATATAGCCGTAACATATAAAACAGCCCCTCGTTCAGACCATTATATTATTTCCATAATTACAAGGGAATTTTAAAAAAAAATTACATACACAGCGTATCAGAGGTATTAACTTCGCACAGAAGAATAAGATAATAAATATTTTCAACCCAGACATAAATAACTTAACACTTCAAATAAATAGCTATACTTTTCACAGCTCCAAAAACAAAATAAATAAATAAGAAAAACTCTTATAATTATTTTAAGAATAACGCTTTCTTGAGAAATTAGCAGCCTCAAGATACTGTTAAATGTTTCCAATAAATTGAAAAAACGCTTTCGGTTGGTTGCCATTCCATAACTTAAAATAAGAGATAAATTAGCACACTTCACATTTAAACTTCTTCTTGGGTAAACTTTAAGAAAAAGGAAAATAAGTTATTAGCACCATAAGCGAGAGGAAATCTTATTTACGAGGTGTTAAAAGCAATAATAAAACCGACTTTTCTTTAACAACAAAATAGTTAAAGCTCTTGGGAGTAAAATAAATTAACTACACTACTGAAAAAGAAATTCCAAGATGGAAAGCAAGATTAAACATAAAAGTTAAATCGAAAAGTAGCTTTCCGTTTTTAATTAATTTAAAATCTATCGAAAAATAATTCGAGAGTAATTACTCATACAAGAAACTGTCACCGATATTCGTGTTTTTGGTAATTAATAACGTTTTTCAAAATGGCAGCTTTCCGTTTTTTATTTTCCGTCATTTGAAATCTTATGATAATTGATTAACAGTTGATAATTCCAGCGCATGGTTATCGTTCAGCGTGACAGCTTTTAACTGAATATTAACTTTTAACTATAACTAATAATTAACTTTTAACTGAATAACATTGTTTGAACTATCATCAATCAGCCATTTGGAATTCGTGAGCGTAATATTAATTCTGTGCAAGTTCTATTTTTTTTTTTCTTCTCAAATCTAATTTAGTCCATTTATTTTAATGCAAAAAGAAAAGCATTCGAATAAACAAAAAATAATGGAAGTTTCTCTGGAATTATAATTTTCCTCAGACATTTGAAAATATTTTTATATTTTTCTGAAAGATAAAAAAAAAATCTCGATCACAGCTGTTTGCGATTCATCGTCTGCGCGTTCAGTGTGTATAGAACTATTGTTTCAAAAGAATTAAACAATGGCGCGAATTAGGAATTTATTCTCGATTTCTTCATTAAGGAATTACAGCTGCAAGAGAACCAAGAAATGATTTAAAATCTAACCCGGAGGGATATCAGAAAATATATTTCGAACAATGCTCATAGATTAATATTTTAAAAAGTTAAATTATGTATTGTTATTGCAGTAAACAGTAAAAACATAATAAGTACGTTACTGCACTAATAAATTAATTTTCTTTAAATAACTCATAATATAGCTAAGTTTTTGCTCTATAAAACAATAATAAAAATTATATATAAGTTTTTGCTAATATCTAATTTACCACAGTTTATTAAGGCGAATTTCAGATTTCATTATAGTAGAACTAAAAAAATTTTATTCCGAATAATTGACGAAGAATAATTTTTCGCTGAATCATTTAATAGTGTTGTTTAATAATCCTGTACTGTTTAATAGTGTAAAATTTTAGTTTTATTTTCAGTAAAAAGTGTAAGTTAAAAATTATTAGAATTGATAATTTTTTAAAAGAATAACAGAAAAGAAAATTTTTATCTATAAATTAGCAGAAATAGCTTAAAAATATAGATTATTCAAAAAAAGGAAAAAATTCTAAAGCAGTTAAAAAACATTCTATTTCATAACCTTACATTACAAAGAACTTGTATTTGAATAAATAGTTTTCATTGCTAAGAATTAACGAAAAACGTAGCAAAATATTTTTTTAAGAAAAAAAAAACTTCTTTGCTTTATAGGAATGACTTAGAATTCTTTTTTCAGTCACTGCTTTAAATTCAGAAGCAAAATAACACAGACCACTGAGTAATAACTTTTCAACACAAATACTTTGTTAAATTTTCCACTGATTAATTTAAAAAGAAAACATTCCACAGCTATCCTGTGCCACAACGTAAACAAAGCACTTTTCTAGGATCTCTCTTTCTTGAGTGAGAAATCAATCACTCGTGAAACGTTCCAAAATTCTTCCCGCGTTTTTTCCCCGAAGAGAACAGGAACTTGGCATATCCCTGTCTTCCACGTAATCATTCATAACTGTCATTCATATATCATCCTCTTTCCTACTCTCAGTTTGGCTACTGTGACGAATTATATCTCGGAGAGGTTTACTGTCGTGTAATGAATGGTGTATCGACTTCATATCTATGTTCCAAAGACGATGCTATATAATACAATAATGTGCAGTTCTTTTTTTATTATCAGAGAAATTAGTATCTCTTCAAAAATAGGAATTATTTTTACTTGAAACTAACTCCCTCAGTATTGTTGAGGCTTTCCTTTAATTTAAAAACAATTGTTATGTTTTTTAGAAGTGTGGCAACATGAATTTCAACGTTTTAAGCACGAATTTTTTCATCTAAAATTTTACTAAGAGACTAAATTCCTTCCATTCACATGATGAAAACAGTTCCATGCTCTATCTTGAATTCAAATCTGCCCTTAGTCTTATACTTGTTATCCTGTTAGTAAAATTTAGATAAATTCCAAATTTGATAAAGATGTTCCAAAAATTAAGATTCTTCAAAAATTTTTTCAAAATGAAAAAAACAAATTCTTATATTATACGTGTAGTTTTAAATCAACGGTATTTTGTTTAGCCAAGTACGTTATAACTGTTGACAAATATGTATATTTTTAATAAAAATTTCTGTAAAAAGCAAAAGTGGCAACAGTGCCTGAACTGATTGGCTAAAAACACGTGACTGCATTTATCATATGACGTCATAGTCACATAATAATTTAGTCCAATAAGTCGTAACAATATTTTGAGAACTTTCATGGAAGTTTTAAAATATAATCAAACAAGTATAGTATATAATTAAAATGTTTTTTAAACACAAGTATAATATAAATAAACTAAGATGCGCCAAACGTGAATCCTTGAAAACAAGACGTATTAATTTTAGCCTAAGGGGAAACTTTCCATACTCTTTGGATCAAATTGTATTTACCTTACTAAGCATTTGTCATTTCTGTTTCATCCATGTATTTGTGCGAATTGTATGTTTCTAATTCTATAAGTCTATAGAATTCTATTGTCAAAAAGTTTTGTGTAAAATAATTATTTTCTGTCATGTCGTAACCAGCGGTATCGATTAAATATTTATCTTATGAGCGATGGCAACATGTTTTTATTTCGAAAGAATTTGTGGAATTCTATCAGTTTCTGCGAAATTTTCGCCGCACAAAGTTGATAGTATCAGTTTAATGCTTCAAGCGCAGAATAAAGTTTGCTGTTTCTGAATCCAATCTAAATTCCTATGTTGACTAAGAAGAGTTATTTTCCTATGTAGCAGTTTACGTTTATTATGTGCATTGTGTTTTTGATAAAATTTTGTTTTAAAATTCACATCCTGTGTGTGAAATGGCTGTATTAAACATTTCACAAAATGTATGACAAGTTCAACGAACTAAAAACAAATAGATTAACATTCTTTTTCGAATCCTTAAACACAGGTTAAATTGATTGCAAGAATTTTCAGACTCCTATATAAATTAGTTGTTTAGAAAATTTAAAAAATAAAAAAATACAAACTTCCCTTCTTTTTTTTATTTACAAAAGATACTAAATTTAACCAAAATAGAACCAAATCACGAAACATCCGTTCCAAAAACTATAGAATAAATCAGAATGAGGAGTTGAGGGGAATAAACAAGGGGAAAAAAATCGAAACATAAAATGTGCATATACCACAAAATAGTTTTTCGAAGAAATGAACATTGTCTGGAAGAAATATATGAATACAAAGCTGCTTCTTTAATGCGATTATCTTTTATTTATGATACCAATAAATAATATTAAGGTCTTACGAAAAAGAATGAAAAGCACTCAACAACAAAAACTGACTAAATCCGGCCGAGATAAACACTTGTGCTATTCTTTTTTTCACCGGTCAAACACCAGCAGGCTAAAAATAGATGCTTCGAATACCACTTATTCGAAAGCGGCGAAAATAGAATTCGATTTTGTAGACAACGGCGAGAGACTGATGGTTCACAGTTAACAAGCAAAAGGTGGGAATATTATATATGTTAAAATATAATTTACTATAAAAATATATTGAAAAAGTAATTTTGTGTTAATAATGAAGAAAATTAAAATTAACGCAGAGCAATTTTTTTGAAAAATGTTCTTCAACACTTTTAACACGTTCGGTTTTTTAACTTAACAAATCCGGTTTCGAGGAAATGAATTACCGAAACGGGTAATATATGAAATCCAGTGTATGCTTGTGCTTACTGTGTATACTTGACTGTAATTATTATATTATAATGAATACATATAAAATAATTATATAATTCAACTGTAATGCAGTTTACAATAAGCAGGCCAGTTCACAATTAATGCCATGCCGGTCCGTGATTTTATTTAAATTACCATTTAGAATGGAATTTATACTCAACTCTTATTAATTATGCAATTTAATGAAAGGGTTGGTTAAAATGAATCATCCAGTTACTTTTACAGTTAAGGTATAAAGAATTACATCCTCATCTTTGAAAGTCTCAATGAAATATAATTATTGTTTAAATATTAACTTATATGTTGGAGCTTGTCAGTGTTAAAGCGAAGTTTTCGTATTTAACTTATAAATCCCTTTAAAACTTTAAAAAATTAATCTAATTCTATCTACTAAAATAACAAGAATAAAAAGAACACAGTAATATAATAGCTAAGGAACCGCATTGAATTTCTACTATTTCATCAACAAATATTCAGAACTTTATTTTTAACTTTTCTTTCCTTCTTTTTTATGTGTTTGTAAACCAAACCTAATCAATCTTCGTCTCACAGAAGAACACAACACACGCGCAAGTCCCACTTAACGAACTAAGCTATAAAAAAAAAAGTTCATTAGAGAACACAGAGAGGAACTACTACGTGAAACAGCAATAAAAATAACTACTACTTCAACGCAGCCTCTTGCAGTGAGAAAATTTAACCATCACAGTTCGAAAGGTTTTCGTCACAACTGTTCTAGTGCGCCGTGTTTGTGTTATACGTAATCGCCTGCGTCATTTGCGATAAAGGGGACCATGTCGAGTAGCAGCAGACAACTCAGGAAATGTCACACGCGTGCGTTCTTTCCTTTTCCCGCCTTTCGAATATTAGTGTGAGCTGACAGCGTTCTTTTTTTTTCAGTCGAATGACGTTTCTTTATTTAACATTGAGTATCATTTTTAAATCGTTTGCGTATTTCCTATAATCGTAATCGGAAGGATTGTAATGCATGGACCGGAACACGATAAGGATTATCTAACACCGGAACGACCGTGCGGAGTTTAGTTGCTTTATTTAAACACAGAAGAGCTTAAAATAAATTAAATTAAAGATTGTGTATTTAGTTAAATGTTCATTAATATTAAAATAAAGAAGACCACAAGGTGTAAAAAAAATTACTTCTGGTTGTTTTGAAACAGAATGACTGAGATAGATAATTATGTTTTGCAATATATATATAAAATTGCAATAAATATATAACTAGACAATTAAGAATTTTCATCGCAAAAACCTGAAAATGTTATTTTAACAAACTATATAATAATCAAATTTGTTTTTGTAATGTAGAAAAATATAAAGGAAAAATATGACAGTCTAAGGAAAATTCGCATAAAAATTTAATTATTCATTTAATTTCTTTGACAGAATGACTTGCAATTCCAAAGGTCATTCAACTCTACTAGAACAGTTATATCAACAACAACAAAACTATAAGTCTTAAAAAAGGCAAAGGAAAACAAATATTTTTTTAAAAAATTACTTTTATGTATGATAACCAACATAAAAAAAATATGTGAGTTATCAATCGTGTATCAATGTTATTAGAAAAAAAATGTTGTGAAAAATGTAACAGAAAGATATTGATTATAAATCTGGACGGGAAAAAAAATTCAACATTTACTTACAAAACTATTTTATATCTTCTATCTTTCTCCCCACCCGATTTTTGTTTTACTTCTAACATGTAATCAATTACAGCAAATATACACAAATAAAAATAATAAATTTGACTATCCATAAAATTGTTCAGAAAAATCAGTAAATAATAATTATCTCGCATCAGGGTAATTTGTATTGCTTAAAATAAAGACAGGTTACAAGATGCTTTAACCTATCATACAAAGCACACACCTTGAATAACTTTGTCATCTGTCATTTCGCCTCGTAAAAGCAGTCATTTACTTCTATAATGCATTCAAAATCTAAAAGTGAAACTACCCGGGACATCATAGTCATATATGCAGCCTCTTCTATATGATAAATAGGGCGTACTTCAGAATTTGCCAAGGCATTTCCATACCCATAATTAGAAGGGCCCGGAAAGAATATTCAGAAATATCTTGAAGAATTTGAGTAAAAATCGAGAAAACGTAAGAAATATGAGATAGGGAAAAATAACTTATATCCATTTAAGGACCCCACTGACAAACAGTAAGTTCTTTAACTGCATGCTTTCAGATCTGTATGTCTCCAACACCGAAGGGAATGATTTATGTTGTCTGATATTGATCCATCAAGATTCAGCAACCAGTCAGATCGAAGAATGACGCAGATCAACTACCATCTAAAGTTTATTTTCTTCTGAACGTTCTTTGACGGAAAACTCTATTTAAAATTCTCAGTCTCTTAACATATTCTATAAAAATACGCCAATAAGACAATATTTTACTATATTCTTGTTAATTGTTTCTTAATTTTCAACTTCTGCAGTGTTCAAACAAAGCCAGTAGTTAAGAAACCACAGTCAGAAGACAATGTCAACGTTACCTTTTTGTAATATTCGTGGTCGGGATATTTTTAACTTGCGTTAGCTCCCAAAAACAAGAACGGGCGACCTATGATTGGAATGACCTATGAATCCGAACATACAAATTAAGAATGATCAAATAACTAAAAGACAACAGTTATAAGCCACAGTTCATAAGACAGTGTCGATGTTTGAAATGCCATTCCGTTTTTAAAATTCTACCAAGTAAACTCTAATGTAATGTTCGATATCGTGACATTTTCAACATGCGTCAGCTCCCCGACACAAGGACGGACAATCTATGCTTGGATTTACAGAATCCGAACATGAAAACCAACAGTCATCAGATCGCAACTACATTATATATAAACTACGTTATCAAGCAACTACATTATATACAAGCATATTCAACATTAAAACATATAATTAATGTAAGAGGAAAAATAAATAATAAACGCAACCAACATTACATTTGACATTTCATTTAAAATAATTACTTCTAATAGTATCATCTGCTTTTGGATCAAGGTGAGTAAACACCGTTATTTTACTGATTTTGAGGGACAAATGATGGTTCTGTATAAAAAGATTTTTTACATAATAATAATAAAGTTTTAGAACTAAAATCTCTGGGATTATATCTTTTTTACTGCCTCTATTTTTGCAAAAGAAATTTTTAAAGGAGTGGATTCCAAAATTAATATTATGAAATTGAAACTTGAGATAATGTCTTCATCTCCGACATAAAACACACGAAAAGTTTCCATATACAATTAGAAAAACACAAAATTTACATTATAAGACATACAAATAGAGCGGGGGAAGAGTCATGAATAGTCGATTTAAAAAAAAAACAGTCTACTCTAAAAACAAACGGAAATTTATCAAAATATTGCAGCAAATTTAGTTCAACAAAATTTTTTAACCTTTACAAATATTATTATCTGAAACGTTCAACATTAAATATGAGTTTAGTTTTACACGTGATAAATAAGGCGAAAAAGTGAATAAGTAACACACGGAAAAATCATCTAAAGTTTTTTTTTTTCTTTCATATTACCAAAAAGGAATTTTTTTAAAAATTAGTGGTTAACTTTTTGGCAAACAAACACACCGAAAAAATTTACGACAGAGCAAACAAGATAATTAAGAAATTTTGAAAAACAGACAAATGTGATTGTTTATTATTAAAAAATAAGTAAGATTTTTAAATTTAAAAAATACACAAAAAGAAAAATGCTACATCGCGTGTTTCCTCGTGATTGCTTACAATGATTCAGCATCTAATAAAGAAATGCAATACAAAAAGAAAATTGAGATAGAATAACATAACCATCACAATCATTGACACATACTTCGTATCGAATTTAATTTTTCCATTTTATTTTCAATTATTTAATGAACGTATAACTTTCAATTATCATTTTTGTTCCATATCGTAAAATATTTAGTTCCATATAAATTTCTTTATTTTGAATTAGTTTTTAATTTTAAATTATACAGCTATAGATATTGTTTAGGTTAAAAATTCTCTTTCGTATATCATTATCGTATGTGCTTTAATTCAATAATTCTTGTAACTCTAATTCATCCGATTACTTAATTTATTTACTGGTCCGATGTAAAATGTTGCTTAAGATGGCATTGCTAGAAATTATTCTAAATATGCTTTTTTGGTACTTACGCACTATCGCAACAATGCCAACGTTCAAGATAACTTGCCAAGTTGGCAACCATGTGCTTCTTTTCATATAATGTCGCCAATACGGTTGCGATAACACGTACCGTTTTTTCAGTTGGAGAAAAGGAATTGTAAGCATAATCGATGGTGGTTAAACTTAATACATATTTAATTTTTTGAATATTTTCGAAGTATTATCCTCCATCTGGAGATCTTTTTGATCATTTCTGCGATTAAAAGAATAAAAAGTGTCCGTGGAATAAATTTTGGTTTCTCTTCAACTTCGTGCTAATCTTTCGCCTTTTTTAAACTTTGGCTTTTATTATCCACTTTTTCTGATCAGAATTTGACAACAAACATATATATCCCAAAATAAATAAATAAAGACTACAAACATAATACCAAATCGGAAACTGATTATCAAAAAGTAAAACGAAAACTTCCATTTGGAGATAATAGTAGATTCAGTTTGAGCTGCTATCACACTAGAAGCGATATGAGAGTTTATTGGCAACGGAACTCGTAATTCTGAACCGCAGTTATTTGGCGACAGTGATACCTGAGTTCTTGAAAGACAGCAGATATTAGAAATGTTGGTACTATTCCGTTTCGCCGGCGATAAAGTCGCCAAAAATGATACAACCGACTCCAAAAGAGATATTCCCGCTGGTAACCTTTTACCACCACATTTTCAAAACAAGTAGTGGTCTTTTTATAATTATAAGCTTTTATTTAACTTACAATGTATGTAATTTGTTCGGGTGGAATCTTGCAACTCAATTTTGAAGCTGATATCTTCATCCCATTGAGCTGAAATTTTATATACACGTTTAGTTTGGATGACAATGCATGTTTTGACGATTTATATTCCGATATTGCAATTAATTAAAAAGATATTAATTAAAAATGTTATGAAGTTTTGGGCGCCAACTTCAAATATGTCTGCATTGTTGTAATAATGTTATTGTTACAACAATGACAAAAGTTGGCGTCGAAAATCGGTTTTCAGCCAAACTGGAATTTCATAACGTTGCGCTATTGACTGTATTAATTAACTTTGTCTAAAAAATAGTTACATTTCTACAACGTATGCAATTTTTTTTACAAATTTCTATCTATTTCCTTGGATTTAAATTCAAAACAAAAAAAGTAGAGCTATTTTTCAAGCAGATTGGTACATTGTATACCTTTCTCAACGCTGCCAAGTTTAATTGAGATGGAGTATTGTAGAAATTCTTTAAAAAAATTAACTAACTTTAACCTATGAAACTCAGACAAAAAATAATTACAGAATCGGAAAGATCATTTATTTCGTCCCGATACGGTGTAATGTTTTTTTACAAAATAATAGTATTTGTATTTCTTACGATTTTTTTTAAATGAGTCAAATTCGATGCGTTTTTATGAAAATAATGTCTAAATCGTTAAGTAGGAATTTTTTTTTTAAATGAATCCACATTCCGTATAAAACAGCTCATGCTAAGTTCTTTTAGAATCAGTCATTTAAAAAATAAAATGTTAAAAACTTTTTTTTACTATATTTCAAAAAATAGTCAAAATTTTAATTAAACATTTAATAACTTCGTCATTTATGAAGAAAATTTCATAAAACTTTTTTTCGTGTGTAGGACAATATTACCCAAGATCTCTACGAAGATTGAAAAAATTGCTTAAAAACTACGGATTTAAGAAAAAATTGTGTTTTTCGTCTAGTACCCTTTTTGCGAGAATTCATTTAGCTAGACTGTTCGAAAATAACCGGCAAACACCTAGTAACAATGATGCATTGAATGATATGAACAGACTGAGAAACCTGTCTAGTGATAACTAAAAAGTGAAAAATAAATTTAAAGTAAAAAAACCTTTTTAAAAACAAGCTTTTATTTAAACGCGCTAAAAAGAATAAAATAAATTTTTCTTTAAAAGTTTTTTACTATCAACTTATAATGTCATTACACAATTTATATTATATAAAAGCTTGTCGCGAGATTTACCTCTGCAAATAAACAAGTAAATTAAATAACTTGATTGGATCGATTTTAATTTTTAAAAATTTCAAACTAAATAAGTAATTTTAATCTCGCGACGAGCTTTTATATCATATAAATTGTGTAATGACGTTATAAGTTGATAGTAAAAAAACTTTTAAGGAAAAATTTATTTTATTCTTTTTAGCGCGTTTAAATAAAAGCTTGGTTAAAAGGTTAAAAAGGTTTTTTTACTTTTAATTTATCTTATCAGTGACGTCTGTTTTCATAATACATCAAAAATAGATGAAAAACCAATGGGAACTATATTTATGACATGTTTTATGTGTATATTTCATGTGTTGTCGCCAATGAAGCCTGCTTGGCGAGATTTGAGCCGGTGAAATGGTAAAGTACCGAAAGGTTTAAATTTGGTTCTTACATTTATCTGTTATTATATTTACTACTCGTCATCAGAATCAATTTCCAAAACGAAAGATAATTCTTATTGCATGAAATACTTCAAGGGGATGGGGAGTTTTTTCAAGGGCAACATGTGTGTATCCATGAGGAAAATAACCAGAAAAAACTCTGACGCAAACAGATCAAAATGACACAGCTAAGTGATATAATATAATTAAGTTATAAAGCGACTAACCAAGATATATTGACTAATTTTGCTGCGTCATTCAAATAAATATTCACTGTATTCAATGATCTCAACGTTTTAACGGGCAATCAAAATAAATAATCCTCACTTAATTTTGCAGAATCATTTAAGTGCATTCACTATATTCAATGATCTTCCAAAGTTTAAGCAATCACATAAAATAAATTATCCTTTGTTTTTTTTTAAAAAATTTATTTTTTAATTTAAAAAAAATTATTAATTTTTGAGCAGAAACGCTAATTTTTTTTTATTTTCGAAACCAGTTTATTACTTTTGGTTTTAAATATATAATGCCCGCCAAACTTGGCGACTTTCTTAAAATTCGATAACAAGTTTATCTTGGCAAGCTTTTTTTAGTAATTCTTAAAATAATTTGGCAACCAAAAATCGTAAACCTGTACGTTATATTTTATGTGTATTGACCAACATTTTTACTACCATAGATACAGATTACTACCATTGATAAAATCGATTCTTTTTCTCGTATACAGTAGATTTTTTATTCCTCCAAAAAAATGTACTTAAAAAAATTCATCTTTCAAAAGTCATTCAGTATAATCAGTAAACAATTTGCATATCTCTGAAGTGAGTGCTTAGTTTTAATATTATAATTTATAGCTTTTAAATTCCTTTCTTTTGAATGTTCTTTAAAAATTCCACACGGGAAAATTTCTTTCTCCTTTGTTGTTTTACACATCCACCATTCAAATAATAGAAAACAACACGAATTATTTTAATTTGAGAAATGGAAAATGGAACAAAACATCGGATGTGTGCAAGGAGGGGGGGGGGGAGATCTGGAAGATGTTTAGTGAAAGTCCCAGCGAAAACAAACAACAGCAAAATAAAAAAATAGGGTGAGCTAAGCCTATTCGACCGAAAGGACATTGCCTGTAAAAAACATCTTTCCTCACACAGTAAGGCAGACGATTTTTTTCTTCTTCCTTCCCCTCGTTCAACAGTTTTGTAGGATAGAATTTCTTAGATAGCAGAGACTGGAAGGTAAACAACACAACAAACAACAGGGAGGGTGAGATTGGGGGGGGGGGGGACTACTCTCCCTGCTCTTTTATTTTATTTTTATCTATATACTAGCTAAATGTCTCTGAAGCAAAAACGGCTCATAAAAACATCACGTGTCCCTCCCCTTTTCTCATTCCCTTTTGAAATTCCACATTAGAAGCAAAACAAGAACACCTTTTTGGATTTAGAGCTCTCAGGAAGAGAATCAATATGTTTAACTACTTTTTCAGCTTGTTTTTGTAAAAGAAATGAAATTGGATTTTTTGCTGCTATTATATTCATCTAAAAAGGCGAAGAAACCCAGCATAAAAAAGAGTGAGAGTGGAGGGGGTGAGTTTAAAGATTTGTCTAGACGGTGGTAATAGGTCTTTAAAAACAAAAGTATGGGTAAAAAATAAAATAAAATATTTTTTTTGGCACCTGACGTGTTAGAATTAATGCTGAAATTCATTTAGAGACCAAAATTAGAAGTTCGGACGTAAAAGTTTTTTTCTTTAAATTGTAAAAGAAATCGAGAAAAAGATTTGACTATCAATTTTAATACGATTCTAACTGTTAAATTAGATTCTGAATGAAAAAGGACGAAGTTTTTTTAAACAATTAAGGATTTTTTTAAATAAAAGGCGAATATAAGACACAAATTTAAAAAAATTTGGATGGATTGAAAATTAAAAGGATGAATTCAGAAAGAAATATAGAATGTCTAACTTCATGAATTGTCTTAATCTTCTACCTATTCTCTGCAGTTTTGTTTAAAATTGTAATGCTTATTTACATACATCACAGTTCCTTTACAAGGCGAGATTCTCATATCAAACCATGTCAGAAAGTAACCTCAAGGATTACTTAAAGGAAAACGCGCGTGAGAACTCGCTACAATTAACGATGCTGATCTTAAAATAATATTTCTTTTTGTCGATCATGAAAATACTTTAGAGAACTGTGAAAAAAAGTTTTTGAAATTCTCACTTAAAAGCTCCTTGTGTGTTCCAAGTATACAAATCTTTATTTATTTATTACATATTGATAAAACTACATTGAAATAAAACAAAGAAATCGATTGATAGCATTTAAATAATATAAAAATTAAACTATAAAAAATACAATTCAATTTCATCCCCAGAAATGCATTGCCAAAACCGACGTTTCAACAACTTGAATGCCGTCCTAGCGTTAGTTTATTAGCAACATATCTTATTGGTTTATGTTTCGATTAATAGTAAAATGTTTGGACGTTCATTCAATACCTACGTCTAATTTAAGAACTAATATTAAATATTAATAACTATAAATACTTAACTGTCCTATTTCACAAAGCTGTTTAATTAATAAGTACATTTATTGCCTATTATAAAAATATGTGCCCACTCCAGGAAAAAAAAATAGGTTTGAATTTGTCTCCCTTTTTCAATTCCTAACCATTAGTTCACACACACACTCTATATCTATATATATAAAGGAGAAAAGCGACTCACAGACTGACTGGCTGACTGACTAATCACGATATCTCCAGAACTATTCAACCTACAAACTTGAAATTTGGTAGACATGTTCCTTTCATCGAGTAGAGATCCGCTAAGAACTGATTTTTTTTTTTGCGAAATTCGAACCGCAAGGGGCGTTAAGATGAGTTATAAATAATTAATTCCATTTTTAAACTATTCGACGTACAATCTTGAAATTGGGTAAACAGATTATTTTCATAGAATAGAGATCTTCTACAAAATGAGTTTGGTGAAAATCGACACCCAAGTGCCGTTGCAGGGGCCGTTACAGATAATTACTTCCATACTTCCATTTTCAAACTATTAGACGCACAGACTTAAAATTTGATAAATAGATTGAGTACAGATCAGCTACAACATGAGTTTTGTGAAAATATCCCCTCCAAGTGGCGTTGAACGGATTAAGGGGCGTTGTTATAAATAATTAATTCCATTTTTAAACTATTCGACGTACTATCTTGAAATTGGGAAAACAGATTCCTTTCATAGAATAGAGATTCTCTACAAAATGAGTTTGGTGAAAATCGACACCCAAGTGGCGTTGCAGGGGCGTTACAGATAATTACTTCCATACTTCCATTTTCAAACTATTAGACGCACAGACTTAAAATTTGATAAATAGATTGAGTACAGATCAGCTACAACATGAGTTTTGTGAAAATATCCCCTCCAAGTGGCGTTGAACGGGATTAAGGGGCGTTATAAATAATTAATTCCCTTTTTAAACTATTCGACGTACTATCTTGAAATTGGGAAAACAGATTCCTTTCATAGAATAGAGATTCTCTACAAAATGAGTTTGGTGAAAATCGACACCTAAGTGCCGTTGCAGGGGCGTTACAGATAATTACTTCCATACTTCCATTTTCAAACTATTAGACGCACAGACTTAAAATTTGATAAATAGATTGAGTACAGATCAGCTACAACATGAGTTTTGTGAAAATATCCCCCCAAGTGGCGTTGAACGGGATTAAGGGGCGTTATAAATAATTAATTCCATTTTTAAAACTATTTGACGTACTATCTTGAAATTGGGAAAACAGATTCCTTTCATAGAATAGAGATTCTCTACAAAATGAGTTTGGTGAAAATCGACACCCAAATGGCGTTGCAGGGGCGTTATAGATAATTACTTCCATTTTCAAACTATTAGACGCACAGACTTAAAATTTGATAAATAGATTGAGTACAGATCAGCTACAACATGAGTTTTGTGAAAATATCCCCCAAGTGGCGTTGAACGGGATTAAGGGGCGTTATAAATAATTAATTCCATTTTTAAACTATTCGACGTACTATCTTGAAATTGGGAAAACAGATTCCTTTCATAGAATAGAGATTCTCTACAAAATGAGTTTGGTGAAAATCGACACCCAAATGGCGTTGCAGGGGCGTTATAGATAATTACTTCCATTTTCAAACTATTAGACGCACAGACTTAAAATTTGATAAATAGATTCCTTCCATAGAGTAGAGATCAGCTACAACATGGGTTTTGTGAAAATAACCCCCCAAGTGGCGTTGCACGGGATTAAGGGGAGTAATAGGTTCTGTTTTAAACAACTTGACTTACATGCTTGAAAATTGGTAGGCATGTTTCTTTCATGGAGTAAATATCCGCTACAAAATGGGTTTTGGAAAAATTGACCCCAAGGGGCGTTGCGGGGGGTTAAGGGGAGATATAAATAATTATTCTGATTTTTAAATTATTAGACGCACAGTCATGAAATTTGATAAGCAAATTCCTCTCGTAGGGTAGATATACACTACAAAATGGGTTTCATGAAAATCGACCTCCAAGTGGCGCTGTAGGGCTTAAGGGGCGTCATAGATAATTATTTCCATTTTTAAACTACTCTACGTACAATCTTGAAATTTGGTAAGCAGATTCCTTTCCTAGAGTAGAGATCCGCTACAAAATTAGTTTGGTGAAAATCAACCTTCAATGGGCGTTGCGCTGGATTAAGGGGCGTAATAGATAAATATTTTCACACTACTGGACCAACCTGCTTGAAAATTGGTAGGCATGTTTCGTTCATGGAGTAAATATCCGCTACAAAATGGATTATGGAAAAATTAACCCTAAGGAGTGTAGCGGGGGGTTAAGGGGAGTTATAAATTTCTATTTTTAAACTATTGGGACTTACAGTCTTGCAATTTGGTAAGCAGATTCCTCTTTTTGGGTAGAGGTCATCTACAAAATGGGTTTCGTTGAAATCGACTCCCAAAAAAAAGTGGCGTTACTGTTCTTAAAGAGCGTTATAGATAATTATTTTCATTTTTAAATTACTGGAAGTACAGTCTTGAAAAATGATAAGCAGATTCCTTTCATGGAGTAAAGATCCGCTATGTAATGTGTTTTGTGAAAATCGACCCCAAGTGGCGTTGCGGGGTCTCAAGGGGCGTTATACATAATTTTTTTCCATCTTTAATTTATTAGACGCATAGTCTTGGAATTTGGTAAGCAAATTCCTTTCATAGAGTAGAGATTCGCTACACAAATGGCTTTTGTTGAAACAGCCCCCAAGTGGCCTTGCGGGGGCTCAAGGGACGTCATAAATAATTATTCCCATTTCTAAACTATGAGACGTACACTCTTGAAATTTGGTAAGCAGATTCCTTTCGCAGAGTAGAGAACCGCTAAAAAATGGGTTTCGCGAAAATCAAACCACAAGTTTCATTTCGGGGGATTAAGAGGCGTAATAGATAAATATTTCCGTTTTTAAACTATTATATCTACCTGCTTGAAAATTGGTAGGCATGTTCCTTTCATGGAACAGAGTTCTTCTAACAAAGAGTAAAACGAAAATCGACCCCCAAAAAGGGTTGCGAGGGGTCAAGAGGAATTATAGAAAAAAATTACTGTTTTTGAGTAGGAAGACCCGTTTACTTGAAATTTGTTAAGCATGTTTCTTTTGTTGAATTGGGATCTACGAAGAATGTATTTTACGGAAATCAATCTCTGGGGGAGCAGGGGATTACTGGGGCGTATTGACAAAAAAAAAGTCCTTTTTTCGAAATACAAGGACTATAATAATGGAATTTGGTTTGCATTTTCCTTTTGTTAAATTGAAATCTGCTATGAACAGTTATATTGTAGAACAACTCTCAACGGAATTACGAAGGGTTTTGATAGTAAAAACTTCGTTTTTCCTCTATTAGATTTAGACTTGAAAATTGTCTTGCATGTTTATTTTACGGAGTAGATCCACCAAAAATTGGTTTTGTGGAAATCCACTTGGTTATAGGGTTACAAAAGTGCAAACATCATTCTATACTTCAATTTACGAGATTTTTAGAAAATACAAATTAGAAGTCCTGTCCTTTTTTATATCAAGTGTCGAGAGTTACAAGTATAATTATATTTTTCAATATAATCGAATTCTTAATACTAGGGCTTGCATATTAATAATATATATACAAACGGTACATATTTATAAAACATCGTGATATACCCAGCGAAGCGGGTGGGTAACGGCTAGTTTATGTATATATATATTTATCTTGTTCAAATTTTCAATCATTAATAAAATGCTTTTAAAGCACTCAATTGAGCTGAAATTTTATATACACGATTATTTTGGATGACAATACAATAATTTCACTATAATTGATTAAAACTAATTATTCAAAGAATTACAAATACAGCCACGGTGGCATCATCGTCACGACAGCGACCATTTTGGCGACTTGTGTCGAAAAGGTTTTTTTTCTCACATTTTAAAGCTCTCATTCGAGCTGAAATTTTCTATACACTATTGTTTTGGGCAACACACACAATACAATAATTCAATTATAATTAATTGACTGAAATTAATTATTTAAAGAATTACAGATACAACTACGTTGGCTTCATTTTTAGCGACTTCGGTCAAAATTTTAAAAGATTTTTTTTCTCACGTTTCATACTACTCAGTTGAAACTGAAATTTTATATACACGATTGATTTGAATGACTCAATACGATGCTTTAATGATAATTTAAAAAAATTAATTGCCACTTTCTGTTGTTATTCTGTCATATTTATATACATATTTATATTAATTGTAACTATTTAATAAAAAACAACAAAAATATTTTTTATCTAAGTAGGAATTGACGAAAAATTTTTTATATTACTTGTTTTAGATACCTGATGTGATAAAAATCATAATAAATATTGTAAATTCATGATTTATAATGGATAATGTAATTTCCCCAGGAACAAATAAAAAATACTTGTAAGTATGGATAATAAACGTACTCCAAACAAATCAAAACACAATTTCCTTAATTTTTTTTTCAAATAAACTTAGAAACAAATGGGTGACAGGCTAACGTTACTAACCAACTATACTATTAAACCAATGCGGAATAATTTCACAATTACCTGTATTATTATAAAAAACAAAACAATCTACACGCGTCTCATCCTGAACGTGATTAGCAAATAAAAGAGATATCCATCAAATACATTATGATATCTAATCGATATTTTTGTTTACTCATACTTTAGGCTAATGGATGATTTCTGGGATCTGTGCGTCTGAGTTCCCCAAGCATTCCGGCTGGCCCACCGTCTCTGACCTGTCTGAAAAGTCAGTATTGCAGCGATCAATAAACTCCAACAAAGAATGACCTTTTATATATACTCTGCCTATTCTTATGAAATTACTTTAATGGGATGCACGAGAGAAGATATTATTTTCCACAAAAAGAAAATTATTAGAGCGAGAAACAAAAGAGAAGTAAAGATTAAAAATAATGTTTATTAAAAAAGTAATGGAAGGATTTGGTCTTCGATTAAAATTTTAATTAATGCTTAGTTAAATGCATAAAAAAATTTGATTCTAAAAAATAAAACTTGAAGTATAAAAATTCTTGGGGGTACTTTTCCGTTTTGCCGGCGCAAATCTCGCCAAGCAGCCTTTATTGGCGACAACACACAATATATACAAAAAAAAAAGTTAGTTCTCATTGGTTTTTGTCATTTATTTTTGATCTATTATGAAATAGACGTCACTGATAAGAAAATACCATGCAACTTATTTTAAAAATGTGGTGGTAAAAGGTTACTAGGGGGAATTTTACGTTTGGCGTCAACTGAATCATTTTTGGCGACTCTACTGCTTACGCCGGCGAAACAGAAAAGTACATCTTTTTTAAAGCAAGGATTTTTTTTTTAAAGCGAATTTTAAGGAATGATGCAGTTATGTATATCATGTTGGTAAAACTCACCACAGTATTGTTGCTATTCGAGAAATTTAAAAACCAGCAGCTGTTGATTATTTAATTTATTCCTGAAGAAATCAGCTATAGTTTATGTATGGATTGTAAGCAATGTTTAGGTACTTGGTTTTCGAAGCAAATTTCAACAGAATTGAAAATAGATTTATAAACATGATATTGTAAAATTCGTCAAATTACAGAGACTTAAATGGGCTGGTCATCAGGCTAGAATGAATGCAGATCGTTGCAGCAAGGCAATCTACCTACCAAAGCCAATAGGAAATAGACCTCGGGGGAGACCCCTACTAAAATGAATTGATTGTGCCGAAAAAGATCTCAATATTTTAAAGATCAAGAGCTGGAAAACAGTTCCCAAAAGCAGAGATGCATGGGGAAGATTTCTGGAGAAAATCAGTTGATCCATTGTAGAAGACGAATTGAAAATTGAGACTTAACAAGAAAACTAGTTAAATTTTGGATGCTGTAGATTTTATTTAACTAAATACGTATGGTAGCTATTCGAAAGAGCTGTATTGACAATTAACTCAGTTTTTAGCCACAGAGATATCAAGATACCTCATCTGATTGACTTATAACTGATTTCAATAAGGCAGTAACAAGCTCTCGCGTAAAAAAAAAATGGGTTTGAATCAGGAATCCCTTAAACATTTTTAAAGATTGTAGCGAGCCTCTCCGTTGTGTTAACATGAGAAGCAACCGAAGAAACATATATCTAAAGCTCAACAATCTGTATTCTGATTAATTTCAAATATAAGGTTGCAAGTAGCTAATGGGAGTGAGTTAGCCCTTATTAATAATAATAATTATGAAAATGCATTTATCAAGCATATAAGAAGAAATGCAGACGCACGGTTAATCAATTCTGCACACTGCTAACAAGACGGCACGCCGAGATACGTTGATAACTCAAAGGACAATTTTCACAGATATATAAATCAAACTATCACCAACATACCACACACTGATATCTTCCTCTTCGGTCTAGATTTACTTAACTTTAAATAACAACTTTCATTTACATAAGTTACTGTTCCTTTACAGAAAGAGATTCTTAAATGAAACAATCCATGAAAAGTATTACCCCTCCAGGATTAATAGAACTCGAACAGAACCCGTAACAAGATTAATGAGAGTGAATACACATATAATACAAATAAGTTTCAGTGTTCCTTTAAGTCAGAGGTGGTCATTAAGTCGATCGCGATCGATAGGTGGACCACCAAGGTATTTTGGAGTGACCGCCCGGTGATTAGCAGTTAGTAATTATATACCGAAATATTCAAGATTGGCTGACAGTTTGGAGACTAAATCTTTTTCTGATTATAACTACAAGAACTAACTTAAGCTGAAAATGTTTTATTTTTAATGTATTTTGAATTGTTTGATCATAAATGCATCATTTGATATTATTATATTTGTGGCTATTATTATTATGTTTGTGTCTTGCTTTACACGCGGTCTAAAAAGTGTAAGATTTTTTAATTGCAGTAAATGTAGGTAAGTAAATATTCCATATTTAATACTAAGTTATAATAAATATTGTAGATCTTTGTTTTAGATCACCACACCTATGCCATTGGGTGAACAGCAACACCTTTAAAAAATTAGAAGTAGCCCGTACCCGGAAAAGCTTGCCCGGCCCTGAATCTAAATCATGGAATCGAATCTACGAACATTCTTGAAAAGTATATAAGACAGGTTCAAACGTTCCATTGTAAAAATAGGAAGAAGGGGCTCATGATGATCCTATCATGATTTCGAATCCAATATTCTTTGATTGAAGGGGAAAAAAGTTTTGATCTTGTGTAAAGAGACCATTTTGAAGGGGAAAGAGGACAGAATGTAATACGATATGTTTCGTTCACAGAACAAAACACCTAAGCCCATTTTCCCAAACAAAAATGATGCCTCAACTTATTTCCCTTAAGACCCATCATTACAACATTCAACAATGAGAAAAGAATGGTGGAACCAAATGCTTCAACTCCAGGGATTCATCACCATCAAGCTGTGAATCTGTAAGAGTGAAATTGCACACTCTTTGAATCCCCAGCGCGGGCAATTATAAAACGTTCACAGCATCAGCCATTTAACAAGGCAAATTGCTGAGTTTATTTACTGATGCCACCACGTACCGAAGAAAACTGTTCCGACGTCATTCATTCGCCCAGCTCCCGAAAGGAAGTCGAATGCTTGGACATTAACGGCCGCTTAATGTCTTTTGGCGCGCTTTTACGAGCAGTCATTATTCTAGTAAGTTCCGCTTTGGGACTCTTCACGAAGAAATTCGACTTCCACAGGGTATGCAAACAAATAAAGGAATTGTTTTTTAATGGAAATAAGTGTACTTCAGGTAATGTGTGACTTTGAGCTGGTATTAAAGTTCTTCAGCAAACTAACAAACAAATAAATTTATTTGAAAACACTGTCTATCTGTTTTATAATGGTACACAGGTATCATTTTTCACCAGGACCCGGTTCACACATTTCTGTACCCCAGGACAAAAGTATAATTATGGACTCTACACCCCCACACTAAAAAGTTAATTTATGTAATACCCAATGGTAGAACCCCCTCAGTATAGAGGGCGCTGCTAACAAAAACCTTCTTTGTTTTGACCAGAGATCTTCTGTACGTGAACGAGTACAGACGCACTGCATTTGCCATTAAACTTAAATTAACCTTTTACAATTGTCTTTGATTTACTGAACTGAAATTGAATTATTAAATATTCTAATGGCATGTCTTCGATGATTGATGAAAAATATATAACACTGAACCACGCTGATTCGAGCCACCGATTGAACTAATATTTTGAATTTATGCAGAACAAAACCTTAAAAATTGAAAAACTTAGTAAATACATGATTGCTTAGTCCTTCCATTCAGATGCCACCCCTAGGTCGTGAATTAGGTTGGCCTTACCTATAGGACTACCCTAATAGGATATGAGACACTGTTCTTAACTTTAAAAGAGAGAAAAAAAAGTGTTAATATAGTTTTGACAACAAATTAGAAAAATCAACTAATTAATCACTGGGTCTAATACACTTTGCTCCACCACCTCACCCCCATTTTTAGGTGTTTTGACTAAAACTTAAAATAATAAACAAAGATTTTACTATCTTTTTAGTCTATGATCATCAGAAAAAAGGTTTTCATTTATATGAAAGTACATAGAAGCGTAGAAAAATTTGTACTTCACATAAAAGACAAAACAACGTTTTACAAATGAGGAGTAATATAAATATCTACACACTGCACGTGTGTGATTTTATTAATGAAAAGTACATCAAGAAATAACTTTTACACTATTTTTTTTCAAAACATCAATAATAAAAATTCACATAAAATCTTGAAGAATGAAATATATATATACATATTATTTTGAAAAATTTACCATTTAATTCAAGTTCTAATTTTTTAAATAAACTTTTCCTCAATATTTTTAACTCAAAAAAAATTATTATTTGTATAGAAATCCACAAATACATAATATTCTCACGATTTTTTTCAATAGATACTTTTTAAATTTTTATTTCAAAACAATCGCACGTAATGTAAGCAAGATCTGAATGGTATATCAAATATTTTTTTTCTTATTCCACAGAAAACATAAGCAAACGGCAAGAACATCTGGCCGGACGTTAACACATTAAAGCTAAGGTCAAATGAATGTTCTGAACCAAACTATTTTTTTTTTTTTTACATCCTAATTATCTAGGAAATAATAATAATAATAAAAGGAACTCAGATGCATCAAATATCATCAACAGAACTTTTTTCTCTTCCACCTAGTTTCCTCATATTTCTTCTTCCTCATTTTTCTAGTTGTTATTTTTCTACTACCCAAAAACTAAACTAATAAAAAAAATGTGACGAAAACAGTAACTGGAACACTGAGGTGAAATTATGGTGCAAATTATTTTGTAAGAAAAAATTATATGGTAAAGAAACATCTTCGAACATATGGTGAAAATTATTTAAATAAAAAAAATGAGATATTAAATTAAATAGCCCCACAAAAATTCCCCAGATAGTATTTTAGTTTGATGATGTTTTTTTTAAAAAAAAAGCCTGTAATAAATGCTTCAGACAAAATAACAGGGGAAAAAAACAAGAGATTTCGAGTGGAAATCAAGTACATTTCCGGGAATATTAAAAAAAAGCATTAAAAATTACACAAGTTCTTTTTCATCGCACATCTTGAGTTTCTTCTTCCGGTATTTCTTATTTTACACCACCACCCCTCTTTTTTTCTCTCTCGATCGATTCCTTTAATCTCCAACCCAGCCAATACGAACAACAAAAAGACGGCGACAAAATAGCAATTGAAACTATTAAGAGGAAAAATTACGGGTGCACAAACTATTTTATTACAAAGAAATCCTACGAGTATAAAAATAGAGCTTCAAAATGAGTCCTTTGAGAATCAAGATTAGTGTTTTGTTCGGTTTTTTTTACCTCCTAAAAATAACAAAGTAGAAAACACTAGTTTCTTCCACAGGATTATATTCTAGAAATAAAATGTTAATGCTGGTTCGAAACAAATATTTTCGAATTGCTACAAAAGATTACATGGTTTCTCTGAGAAATCTGAAACCCACAAAGAAAAACAGAACAAAGGCGAAAAAATATCGCCACTCCAGTAAAAAGATTGTCAAAAGAAAAACAACACAGTTATTGCGTGAATATAAAAAACGAAATTTATTTCAAAAATTAATAAAAATATATCAGGAAGCATTGAAAAATTTGTAATAAGTTTTATATATAAGCTCATATGTAATAAATATTATAAATATATGTAGTTGGGGATATGTACGCTGTCGCATCCACCTCCCCCTGTTACGTCGAGTGGAGCGATCCACATTGAAGTCACCCCCCCCCCCCCAATAGCGCCCGACAAGGCTCTGTAAGGCTCTCTCTCTCACCGAGACAAACGCCTAGAGACGTTAAACACTAGATGTAGGAGAAAGACATTCTTCTTTTGTGTTTAATATATCTAACTATTTCATCCCTCATTGTTTAATAAATCATTTATATCATCCTAAGGTTGCAGTCATTTGCCCATATACAGTCGATTCTCGATAATTCAAACCTTCGATAATACGAACTTCTCGATAATTCGAAGTATATGCTTAGTCCCTAGAAAAACTCTTGATATTTCGAACTAAAACAATACGTTTGGGTGCACTCAATATTTCGAAGTAGAATCTGTGGCTGGCCAGACTACAACACGCTATAATTCGAAGTCATCTTAAAAAACTCTTGACAATTCGAACACTCACTATGATGTGCAGTCCTGTAATAAACAGGTTGGAGCCTACAAGTTTTGCGTTGTTTCTACGTGTCTCCACTGTAACGCAGCCCTTTTAATAACCACCTGTCTGCTACCCCTTCTGAGTGTTTTTCGGTTCCTCACGCGAAAAGACACTTTTAATATTTTCATTCCTTTAAGTAGACAATAGACCAACCACACCTGCTGTCAGTCGTCCATTTCTTTTGTTTATTAACATGTTGCCTTGCTATTGTGAAGAGATGCGTAGGATTGTGTATGAATGTATGGAATGTATTCTTTTAATATAGGACTTTTAACTACTGTAAAATATTTGTACAGAGTAATATATACTTTTAAAAAATACTTTAATATAATTTTATACATATGTACACAATTGCTGTTTTATTGCATAGTTTCAAATTTAAATGTGTTAGAAAAAAATTTCTCTTCGTGTATTTTGGGAATTTTTCTACCCTCTTGATAATTCGAAGTTTTTCATTGGTCCCTCCAACTTCAAATTATCGAGAGTCGACTGTATACGGATATTTTTTTCAGATTGGATTCGTATTTATTTAGGGAAATGATAAGTGAAACATAAATTTACAGCTTTTATATGATGTAGAACAAAGGTGGTCAAATAGCGGCCAACCAAGAAAGCCAGAAAACCAAATAGAAAATATTATCTACATTCCGGTCAACATATATTTGTGAGCAAAGTTTTTCTTGTATGAAGATCAACAAGAGTAAATGTTGACTGGCATTAACTGGCAGGCTGTGATGAGAATTTCAACAGAAAATTTCCGTTTTGATTTCAAAAAAAAATTGTAGAAAAGTCTGATATGTTACATTTGTCTCATTAAATTTTTTCTAAGATTAAATGTACTTGCAGCTATAGATGATATGAAATTAGCACAATAAGCTGAATAAAACCGAAACTTTTTAGTAAACGTTTTTTGATTATTGGGGTACAATGTATACCTATTCTCAGCTGCAGAGTTAACTAATGAATGTAATTTTAAAAAGGTGAGGCCTTCCGTTTCCAGAATGTGGTCCTCGAGTCAAAACAATTACCAACCCCTGATGTAGAACATTCCAATCATTTGGCCTTTATTCGAAATTTATCAACAACGGCCTGTTTTGAAATTTTATATACAGTAGAACGTCGTTTATCCAAACGTTTATTATCCCCGGAGCGTTAGATATCTGAACCAAAGTCCGGATACGTTTTCAAGCAGTGCAGTCAGTGCTCAACAGTTGTTTCGCGTGAGGCCAAAAGTGACGGGAAAACAAAAGGTGAGGGATATTTCGAGAATTTCAGTAGTGTGATTTGGTAAACATCTGCGCGGAATAATAGGTTAGTTTGTTTCCAAGCGAGGGGGTGTATACGTGCTCTTTTGTTGAGTTTTGTTGATGTAGAAACCTGGATGGCATGCGATGCAGAAGACTGTGGATTTCAAATGTGGAATGATGACGAGATTGTGACTGTCGTGTAAGAAAAATCCGACCCTGTCGACGATGAAACGGATAAAGACGAGAACAACAACAACGAAATTAGAAAGGGTTCATCAAATGCTGACGCGTTTCTGCGTTAGAGACAGCTATGGAGTGGTACGAACAACAATCAGAGTGCTGTCCTACTCAACTACATGCTACTCAAGAGAATCAGTGACATTGCAGCGAAAAAACGAAGGTGTACAATGGCACAGATAAAAATAAGTGATTATTTTCCACAATCAAGGTAAAATTGCGACATTTTGCATCTATTTTGCTTTTTCTTCAAGCACGTTTCCCGCATGTGATGATTTTCAATATTCGTATAGTGTCCGGTTTCATATACTGCATGGATCGCATTCTGTTTTCGGCTATCCGAACAATCGCGTATCCGAACGGTGCCCGGTCCAAATTGATTCGGATAAACGACGTTCTACTGTAGTACGATGGTGATTCAAAATGTATCAGAGAATAAGAATAACAGTTTAAAAATATCATGTTCAAAACTACGACAAATAAAATTCCCATTGCAACTCCTAAAATCTTCGTAAATGAAAAATCTGCTGATCTTGTGTACGAATGTATAACAATTTCATAGCAAAATGATATTTATATTCACATTTTCTCCTCTATCTCTGTGTTCCGACATAGTTTTTTAACTCTTACATTAACCAAAAACAACTATTTAAATATTTATCCCAATACAATCGATAAAATAATATGGGATCGAACGACACATAAAAAAAAGCATCAACATCAAAAACAAACAAAACTCAATTCCATTTTTCATTTCCCCATTCTTTATTAAAAGTCCCCATTTTCCCCGGAGCAATGCAAAGAAAGCGGGAAAACATTTCCCAGTAGTTGTCTGGAGTGTTCCACTTATTTTCCTGGCAACGGTATGATACTTCGACATTAAATCCTCCATTTTCGGCTCTCTATTTGCACTCAAAGAAAGAAAACACGTTTCACACAATTCAGAGTACTTCTAGTGCTTTGGAGTTTTCCGGAGAATGTTGGCTAAATAATTCGAAAAATTTGTTCCATTCTAAAACGCCCACAAGAATCCTTTTTTTTTTTTATGTAGGAAGAGATAATTTAACTGCTTGCTCTTTTAATGACGTATTTCTTGCTGCGGCATTCATTCAACTTCGCACAACAACGTATAAATAAGCTATTTTTAGTGTTTCAATTCAGAGCATTCGATTTGTGTACCACTTTGAATAAAGCGAACGTCGCGAATAATAACGCGGAAAAGGTCAAATTCTAAAAAGAATATCGTCAGTTCAAAAAAAAAAAATTAATCTAGAAATTAAGCATCGCAGCAAACGATTTTGATTTTCTCTGCAAATGTTATTCAATAAATTTGAGATCTCGATTTCATGTTTGAAAAAAAGAAGAATTTTATATAAATAAATATTATTCTCAGTCTATTCTTTCTTTTGTGTGTGAATTTTATATGTAAATAAAATATTCTAATCCTTTTCGTCCACAGAAAAGTTAGAGAACGAGATTATTTTCAAGGTATTTTATAATGTAATAAAAAAAGGAATTATCGAAAAACGGTACAAAAATACTAAATAGAGATTATTTTTACCACATTTATATATACAATTATTTTTCGAAAGTTATTATTTAAATAATTATTTATTCAAAAAGAGCAGGATTAAAAGAAATTTCTTCGAAGAAATATTTTAAAAGAATTTTTACCAAAATAATTTAGTTAGCACAAAATAATAATCACCTGATAAGAAAATAACATTAAATATTTTATTTCTAGAATCAGGAAGAGCATATACTGAAGTTTTAAACTTTTCATATATTAATATATATGTTACAGTTAAAATGTATAATTCAGTTATTTCATGTAATAACTAGGTATTTCATGTAATAACTAGACAAATCAGTTAAAGTATAAAATAGATGAAAAATTTTCATACTTTACCTAGTTATTCCATGAAATTTCTAGTTATTTTATGAAATAACTAATGATACACTAATGATTGATTCGAGAAAAAAAAACAATTTCAAATTTATTTTACAAATTAATTGATCATAAATAGCTAAAACCTCCAGAAAAATAAATTTTATCCCTACTATGGATGATTAATTGATAAATAATAAGGAAGAGCAGATGAGATAATTTATTATTGCTCATATTGCTAATATTAGTTAAACAGAAAGAAAAAGAAAGAATATGTTTTGCATCTGTTACTGGCACAACTAACTGTTCACTCCTTGAACTTCAAGGATATCGTAATACTAAGTAACCAATAGTTACGTGGTATTTTTTTTTCTGTGATGTTTTAGCATTTTTTACTTCTGCTATCAAAGCTAATAATTTTTCATGAGCAAATAAATGCAGCACTTTTTCCCTTTGTTTAAAGCTAATTTATATTTAGCAAAGATTCAAATCCCTCGCATTGAATCTGTCTTATTCACAGATCAGTCTCCCATTCAGGGAATAGCTACTGCCGTATCAATGATACGGGGCCCCCAAGATAAAGGGCCCCAACATGTGTAACTACAGTCCCACCAACAGCGCTCTCATATCTAAAAAAGGGCCCCGAAGAAATTTTGATACAGGGCCTTCTCGAAGCTAGTTAAGCCACTGCTCCCATTCCTGCAGAAGTCCTTGCTCGAAAAAAGGTTGCACAAATATTGGCTCAAGTGTAGTATGGGGGGGGGCGGGTTTGGATATGGCGATTTTTCTTTAGATTTGGCGATTTTTCCATAGATATCATGGTGAGATGACGAACTAATTCTGGCTTCCGGACACCTATCGCTAAGTGAAATAGCTTGGCGATCGATTTTGGTCACCAAAAGAAATTGACATCGCCAAGCCCCTCCCCCCCATACTACACTTTAACCAAAATATTTGTTAATAATCCAAAATGTAAAATGTTAACATAAATACACCACCAAAAATTCTATGTTTAAAAGCAACGGAATAAAGAGTACACACACACGTCATTGCAAAGAAGCTACCAACTGTTCAAAACTGACTAAAAGCAGCTAGAATCGGTTCAAAGAGATTACAAGTGCCGTATTTTATACATTGACGATCAAGTAAGTCATCGTTATTCTATAGAATACCTAGTTATATCGTAGAATTCAACCATTTTATGTACTTTAACTGACACTTGTCCAGTTATTTCATGAAATACTAGTTATTCTATGAAATAACGGATTTCACACTTTAAGGCTGTTTTCGCCATATGTACGAGAGTGTAAACTTAACGCGGAGCACATTTTTGGACAGAAAAAATGCCTCATTTTTTATAAAAATTTGTGACATTGTAACTCCTGTATTTGTTTATAATATAGTGTTTTTAAAATTTCAAAATATTTCATAAGTAATGAGTTTTTCCTTTTAAAACGTAAAGGGATAGCTCATTTAACATTACGGTATAGGAGAAAAAAATGCGAAACACATTTTATAGAAGAAAAGATGTGCCAGTAGGATAAAAATGAGTACTATGGTAAAATAAATGATTCTCTACAGGATAGTGAAGCCAAAATATAATATTAACGTTCGAATACTTTTATATATGAAAAAAAAATTTTGAATTCGGGTCCTATTCTTTAACATAGCCGAAGACAGCCTTAACGGCGACGTATATATAATATCGAACAAAACTCAGTTCCGCTCTTTTTCATGATCTGCTATTAACTTTCTTTTTTGTTATTGTTTTTTGACACAACAGCTTGCCAAGACAGCATAAGGGTTTCGCGTTCTCAGAATTTTTTTAAGTGACACTACTTTTTGACCTCCTGACCTTAATCGCTCACATCAGACACTTTCCATCAAGCGGTACCTAAATATCTATGACGTAAGAGGACAATTACTAATCAATTTTACTCAAACTCTATCAGATCATTTATACAAGAAAAGTTCTTAAATGATAGAATAATTTTCGAAAATGTCATTTCGTAATTGCAAAACGAACAACTTTTTACGATACTACCAGTCAAATAAATAATTTTATTTAATGTAATGTATTTGGAAAGGGATGTATATATATATATGGAACAGATGTGCTGAGAATTACACTGTTTTTCTTCTCTTTACACAGAATTCACATGACAAAACACGTGCTGCCTGAAAACTAATTCTAACAAAAAGAAATAATCATTTATCAATGAATCGTTATAATTCAAATGCTTCGACTTAAACGGCATGAAAAATGCAATAAAAATGTTTATAGCCACAAATATGTACGGTATCAACGGCTGAACTTGTTTTTTATGGATGGTGTACACATAAAAAACAAGTGATCATTTTCCGAGGAACTTTTTGTCTATTGTAAAACTAGTTCCTTACTTAATGGTCAATTCTTAACAATCATAATGACACCAGGTTTTAATTACCAATTATTTTATTTTGAAATTAAAATTATTTTAAACGTTGAAAGAAAAGATCTAATACAAAAAGAGTCTGCTGAACAACAGAGAAAAGTTGGTATTTATTTAGAGAATTTTTAATTCCGCTTTAAACAAAAAAATGCGATTAAAAACGCAAGCAAACGATAATTATTTACCCCATGTAAGCATATTTTATTCCTAAACTAAAATTCCAAAAAATATTTTTCGTATTTTTTATGACCTATCAAGACTTTTTTTTGTCATTATAATCAATTTTTAACAAAGGTTAACAAATATTTGTCTGCATAATATTTTGATTGTATTCAGAATTTTAAAAAATTAATTTTAAATTCAAAAACCGATTGATTTTTAACTGTCATTGTTTGTTACATAATAATAATAAAAAAATCGAACACTCCATATTATTAAAAAGACTGATAATCAAAAAACTCAAGCTGCACATATAAAATTACATGAGATTGTACTTTTCGCTGTACACAAAACAAGATCATTAGAGTTAGCAATTAACTAACGATCCGAATACTGTGTCAGCACAAATTACGCTTCCCAAAAGCACCATGTGTTAATGACTTGGCATTTATCTCAAGAGATTCCAGAAAACCGTTTTAAAGGAAAGCAGAGGAAAAATAATTTGTCCGGGAGAAAAAAAACCAAAGTAATTTAATTAAAAATCGTCTCTAAGAATATTCTTACATTACATTTAAAAAAGAAGAAACTTTATTGGAACACTACAATTAAAAAGAAGAAACTACTTACACCTCATTTTGTGCACCGAAAAAAAAATTGAAATCGAAGAAAAAAAGTAATTTGTTTTTGAAAGAAGTATTCAAGAGATTTAAAAAAGAATCTCATAAAAGGATAAATAGGTTCGAGATTTGGTATTTGAAAAGATCCTTCGAATTTAGAATTTAATTTTAATGAGAATATTTTAATTAAAAATGGTTTCTGATTCACTAGACATGTACAACAAATGTGAAAATAAAAGCAAGTTGATTTTTTTTTTATTCGTGATCTAATTGCTAATTCAAATAAAGAAAATTTCAAGTTTCAAATTACCTTCTAAATACTTCAAACCCGCACTTTTTTCAACCCATTGTAAGATACAAGTAATTAATTTTTTTCTGTTTTGATACTTCTTTCAACAAGAAGTCAAACTAAATAAGCAAAAATTTGAAAGAAATCAGATAGTTTAAAGATAATGATAATAATAATAAAAAACCAAGACACAGCCAAACATAAAACACTACCCAGATATTTTTGAATTACTTTCTAAATGAAACAAGAAAAATATACAGCTCTACCATTTAAACCTACTATATTGTGGAAGATTTTTGATGATTTTAAAAGAAATTATATCGCATTCTACGAATTGTTTGGAAGTAATTTTTATAAAAGTTAAAGAACGCTGTTAAATTCAGCGGGAAATGACGCACAAGTTTTAAAACAAGATTTCCAGACTAATCAGTAAAGATTTTGAATTCGTTTTTTTTTAACGAGATTAAATTTAGTCATTTGTTCAAACATTTTTTTTTAAAAAAACAACCCTAATATGCGAGTTATTTTTCACAAATTAAAATGAAGAATAACGTGTGTTTTTTTTTATAATTCAAGCGGTACTCTTTTATTTAAACAAATTTTAACTCTGAAATCAAAGTTTTTATACCTTTTTTTTAATTCAGATTTTCAGCATTAACAAATTTAAAAATGCAAAAAAAAAAAAAAAAAAGATCGAGACTTCTGAATGCAGATGACCAAATGTGAGTGTCATTATCATGAAACGAAATTATCAAAAATCATCGAGCTCAAATTTCGCATTACATGTATTCATATAATTAATTTGTAATTAATTACTCAATAAACATTTTACTGTCGTTGTCGTGCACATATTATTTTATTTAGCATTGAAAATTATTATCATACACTATTTTACATAGTGCATTACAGATAAGTAAAATTTTTTTAACCTTATTTTATTCTTGTGAGCCGTTACATATTGAAATTGTCAAAAGTGTACCGCAAAAACAACAACAACAAAACAAAACAAAAAGGTTGAGAATAACTGAAATAGAAGATGAATAGAACAGTTTTTAATGCAAATAAACATACGATTTCCTTCCATGTTCGAATTTATCTTCATAAATCACATAGCCTTATTACCATAACATTATTCTAACAATAAAATAAAAATAATAATTCTCCAGCAAAGCTCATATATCTTCACCAAAATACACCAGGCAACTATTTTCGATTAGTTCCAGCAAAACCAGACAAATTCATCAAATATTTCTATTAGATTAGAAGCAGAACAGATTTCGTGCATAATATGCATGTGGTTATTCTTTTCTGGAGCTAAAACGAGAACCAAGAGGCACTCCTCTCTGCCGGAAAATCAATAAAAGCCCCAGCAAATAAATGCCGGGGAGTGGTGAGGCTCAACCATTCATCACAACCACGGATAGATGTGGAAATCCAGAAGCGCCACCAGATTTATGTGAAAGCGCGGCCATATCTTCTAATAATACGGCTCGGAAGCTGGAATGATCTGATTTCAAAGATGGTTCGTGAATCATCATATCAAGGGCATGAGACTCAGCCAAAAGAAATTCTAGAAAGAAACGTTTTTATTTGTCAACAAAAATTCTTTATTCAGCGCGAAATAAATGCGTAGTTTAAAGAGTGTTCGTCTTGATAAATCTTCTCTCGGCAAAATTAATCAATCGTGGTAAATTTCTACACAGATTTTATATGACACAGAATGGCAACACCATGATATATATTTACATTCGACTGCTGTTCAGGGCTTCGAACCCTAATTTTTTACGTTCCGCTTTAACTAAAAAAATTTTAAAAATCGGTTCAGTTCTGGTTTTCGTTCTGCCAAAAACAACGGTTTTGATCCGAATGAATAATTTTATTTTATGTATATTCTTATTTGTATTGAAAATATAATTCTATCATAAACAAAAAATGTTATTCTGTCAAAATTTTTAAAATATTATTCTTTTTTTAATTGGTGCACTATATGAACGTTTATGAAGTTTGTATATGTAGGCATCTGGACTGTAAAATAGTCCTCCATCCCATATCATGAAAGTCTTAGATGTTGGAACGACTCCAGTTGGGTTTCTCATTCTGCGGAGAGGCATGATGGCTATTGGCTGTTGCCAGGAGATCCGGAGGCGTGGCATTTTGACTTGAATTTTTGTTCCTTTCCTTGGAGTTTTTTGACATATACTATATGAATTGATACAATTAAACAGCATGAACGATACGAGCGGTGAACAAAGAACGGTGATCACTAGAGTAAGAATCCCTTAACTCATTTCAGATCGGCCGTTAAATAATCCCTTCGGGAATTTGAAGAAGGATTTTGTGAGCTGCGCAAACGAGTTGCGCGGAATATCAGAACTCTGTTAGTTTGGTTAAGTGTCGTTCCGTTATGTGATGTCGGGTGTATATGTTTAAATAATGGTTAAATTAAAGATCAATTTGGCCACATAACTAATGTGTGTTTATTGAAGAGGATGGAAAAACTTTTTTACTAGCATTGTTATCCATTACCAAAATCGCATTTGACAACTAGGTTCGAAATTCTGGTTTGTCAGTCTAAACAGTCTACACAAACATGCGTGGATAATAGCGTGCTGAGATGCGAAGTATATAACTCAGACTGATATATTTCTTTAAAAAATCATCTAGTTCATTCAACTGAATTAAATCTGCCTTCTACAAGTAGTTTCATGCGAAACTGAAACAGAAAAGTTCTAATGAACGTTAAAACAGAAAAATCGAGAAGTAATGTACATATAATGATGATAATAAAGTGATTGTGGCGTTAAATTAGAAAATATTGATGAGGTGGTACAGTAACAAAATGACTGAAGATATACCGAACCGAAATAAACCGATATTTTTTTCCCCGGTTCAGTTCTAGTTTTCGTTCTGACCAAAATAACGATTTTTGCCGGTTTTCAGTTCAGTTTCGATTCGAAGCCCTATTGCTGTTCGAAAATTTATGAGATTTTGAGTCTTCCAAAAGGAAATGAAATTCTGCAAGTAAAGTATAGCCATTTTACAATTTTTTATATTTTTTTTCTTGTAAAAAATTGTTATATATAATTATTATTCTCAAATTGCAAACAATATGGTTAAGATCTGTTATATAGAGCAATTAAATTGAAAAGCATTATATTCTAATTCAACGGTAATTACGAAAACACAAACGATTTTATTTCGAACTATAATATATAATCTTAGAATCAAGAATTTAACGTATAATCAAAAGAATATTTTTATTTTCCACTAAAAATCTTTATTTTTTGTTGACTTTCTAACTGATCGATTACCGAAATTTCATATTTCAAATATGGCAACATCATGAAATTTGATACCAAAGTTAATTCATTTTTAGTAAGCTTTTAAATCTAACATTACATATAAAAAAATTAATTCCATTTCAAATATATTCAAACGTAAAGATGAGAAGGCGGCAAAAAGAGAGAAAAAAAATAAATTCGAAAAACACAAACGATCTATCTGATTTCAAAGCACGATCACGAATATTAGAGTCAAGAACTAAACCCAAAAAAGATAAGATAAAAAGATTTTAAGAGGGGGGGGGATCACATTATTTTTTTTTCTTTACTAAAATCCTTTGTTTTTGATCAACAACAATGATTTTTTTCCAGTTAGATTATTTGAATTCCATATTTGAAGGGTTAGCAGCATCAGGAAGTTTATAATATTAAAAAAACTTTTAAAATAGAATACTGCACATTAATAAAAAGTTAGTTCTATTTTGAAGAAAAGAGAGGGGAAAATAGAAAAAAAAGAGCGTAGTTTCATGAGAAAAACAAAATATTTCCCTTCGGCACTTCAGAGAATCACAAATTACAGCTGTTCTACCATTTTCTAGGAATCCAGAGAAGGCAAACATCAGCGAATCATACTTAAAAATTCGTTTATTCAAAGTAGTTTGCGCTTTTGAAAACATTACGGGGAAGAGGTCATTAAACTTAATACCCGCGTTTAAATAGTAAAACGAGTAAAAACAAGATATCAATCACTGGTATGGCCAAGTAATTTTAGCACGTTTTTCACATGTTGTATTTTATAATAATGCAACTATTGAACTTTTTACTAACAGAAAGTAGTACTATACTTTAAAAAAAACTTAATTTTTTTTAATTTTTAAAATTATTAAATTTAAATATGATTCGGCTCATCTAGGGCACAAATGCGACCAAATGCCGAAAACCCGAGGTCAATCGGTTAATTATTGGCTGAGAAAAAGGTACGACAAAATATGGAACGAAGACGAAAACGAAATTTGAGTCCTAATAGCGCTTTTTTTACACTACGTGAAAAACGCGCTAAAAACTAAAAAATATACTCTAGAAATCTTTGAAATAGGATGTTTTTTGGACGATGTATCAATGATAAACAAAGACATAAATTATAATGTTTGTGACAAGCCTAGAATGAAATTCTAAATGTTTTATTTCTGTATTTTGCATATAATAGGGACATGAAAAAGGGGGGAAATTACATCATTTAACACGCGCTGACAAACTGCAACATCACTTGAACATATGGATACACAAATAGCTACAATTGCTGCCATTTGTAACAGTTACACAAATTTCGACAAAGGTTTTGAATTGAGAAAGATCCTTCACGAAAAGAATAACAATGATGTTTTTATTACATTTAAACAATTTCTCTTCCTTGAAGATTTATGATGTGAACCACACAATTCTTCCTCCTTTTTTGAAGTACTTTCCATACCATTCCATGAACAAAAACATTTTTTTTAGGTTTGCATCATTATTTATCCTCTAAAATCACAAAATAACTTGGACGAGTAATTCTTAGTTCTTCTCACAGCATTAATCAACCGAATTATAATAACTAGAATGGCAACAAAAGGCAGAACCGTTGGAACTTGTAGATATTTTTAAAAAAAACTAGTTTTCACAATTCCATGGTGATGATTTTTTTAATAATAATTATTTTCATTTGCAAATATGAATTACAACACAACTGTAATTATTAGCGACCTAATTTTTTGAAAGGATGTATACATTAGAAATGACTAACTAAACACCATTCAAGGAAATTATGGAGCACGGAAACTAATAACAAAGATTTGAATAGTTAACCCATTTCTGATTGTCACTTAGAAGAAAAAAATGTTTCGCAACACCGCTAAACAATAATAGATATTGAGAAGTTAGTTTAAAAACCTTTGAGAAGAATGAATCTTAATTTTGTTTGTATATCTTGTTATTAGGTTAGTAGGCCTTAAACTTTGGCTTAAATAAGATAGTTAAGATGAATCGAAACAAATCTGTGTAGAAATAACGCTGTCAATGGTCAATATCAAAATTTTTAATGGGATATTGTAAAGCGTGGGACGCGTTCAAGACTAAATTAAATGTGGTAAATTCGGGGTTGGGTTTTATGAAGTCTCCCTTAGTGTAACAAGAATTTATTAATTTAAGTTATGTTATACAAAGAAAACACATATTGTTAACAAAAATAATGAGCAAACATGCGCGGTTCCCATTATCTGCTCACCTGACCTCCACTGAAGATATGCGGTCGCTAGAGGGCGTTTTTGCAGCTTGGAACATTTAGTTATTATAACAAGAGAGGTTATATTGTTAATAATTTAATGTCTTTTTAGTAACTTATATTTTTAAGAATATGTTATTTAAGAAAAAAAAAAGTGAAATTTTGAATGTATATAATGATGATAATTTTATCTTTATTACGTTACTAAAATTTCATTACATGATTATCATAATTTAAGCACTAAACAAGAAATAAATTATTGGTTTTTTTCTTGTAAAAGAAAAAGGGAAAGAAGAAATGAACTTAAAAAATAATTTATCATCACATTTAATGACTTTTTTACAAGAGTTAAAAGGGACATGAAGAAAAAAAAATCTCTACCATTTTCATTTACTTTAAACGATAGACAGAAAAACATATTGTTAAAAAATCAAAAAATATTTTTTACCATTTTTATTCATTGATTGTGTTATTTTCTGTAAGATGAGCCAACAACAAGAAAGAATCGACAATAATTTCGATAAGAAACGCCTACGCAAAACAGAATAATACTTATTATTTCTGAATCCCAAAATGGCAACCCAGAGAAATCATCTGCGTGTATTTCATCATGATAATGCAAATAAATGTTTGCAGGGAACGAAACTCAGTTGAAGTAATGATTTTTTTTTTCAAACAGGTTACTGCCGGAAACGTTGGCAGGTGTTTTTAACATACACGTGAAATAAAATTGTATGGAGTTAATTTTTTTTTAAAAAAAGCAACACAAAAACTGATCTTTCCTCAATGTACTGTTTTAATATTAATTCACCGCACGTGTGGTAATGACTAGTAAAGATGTTTACGGGGAAAAAAAACACGAAAAACAAGTCACGGTTTTAAATTAATAGGTTACTAATAAATGCTTCCTATTCAAAAAAATAATATTTTCTGTAAAATAATTATCGTTTGGTGTTAAATGAATAGAACAACAATGCAAGATGGTGAAGAACCTTTTATTTACACAATACACGACCTTGACTCGGACGCTTTTACAGTTGTCCTTTGCCACAAAAATAGTTAATGTAACAAACAACTTTTATTATGTGTGTAAACACATGTTTCTAAATTCTATAAAATCACTTTTTACTTCCTGGTGTGTCACTCGGTCGCTGAAAAGACGCCCTTGGGTTACTTTTTAAGTGATAGATCAAGAAAAGAAGAAAAACAAGAGAGCGAAGAAGATGGCTTGACCTGTACAAAAACTGAATAAAAAGTGTTTTTAAGTTATGTTTATATGGGTTTTTTTTTTCACAATTCCTACAGTAAGTTCTCTCTCTTCCTATATATATCTTGTTCAAATATTCGATCGTTAATAAAATACTTTCTTTCATCCATTCAAGTTCAAATACATTTTTTAAAACTTGTAGTGGATGTGTGTAGTAAACTTTAAACACTTGATGTTACCACAATTTTTTCAAATATTAATTCATTAAATAAATTAAAAAATGTATAAATGGTAACAAACAAAAATAGTCCAACAGCATATATAGAAAGGAAAATCGTTTGTTGTGTCCCCGTAAAGACTGGACAGCGCGTTGGACATCTAATCCAAAGGTCGTGGGTTCGAATCTCATCTGGAGTAGCCTAATTTCTGAGAATGTGATTTCTTTTTAACTATACTATTTTATTAGAATAATTAATTATTTTTTGATGAATAAATAGTAACAAACAATAAAATAACCCAGCACCCTATATAGAAAAGAAAATGGAAAATTGCAAGGAAAATCGCTTTCTATTTTGTCACTTAATATTGTGATTCTGTCATATGTATATACATATTTATATGAATTATAACTATTTAATAAATAGTGACTAAAATAAAAATTTTCTTTGTTGATCTTAGTAGGAATTGACTTAATTTTTTTTATATTACTTGTTATCTTCATATCACATACGAGTATTAGCACACATTTAAGACAATGAATAATCATTGGTTCTCCTCAACGTAAGTCTTTCACTAGTGAAATAAATGATCAGGATATAAAGTAAATAATTACTAGTTTAATACAATAATTAAAATCAAATGTAATTAATTGTATAAGGTTAGAGAAAACGTTTTGATTAATAATAAGTTCTCCGAGTCGAAAGACAATTATGAACTGTTTCACTAAAGAGGAAAAAGGTTGACACACACACAAAACCCCATATACCCTCCGCTTTTGCATACAATACAATATTTGTTTATTTAATGTTGCATTTGACCAGTGATTTTCAAACTACAGTACGCGAGATTCCTGACTAAAAACAACGAAGATAATATAGTTGTGACTATTTGCAGGAATAATAACAGTGATTTATGGGATTCTGTTTCTTCCACAAACAGAATTTTCATGTAAAGTAATAATTATACTCATTTATACGAAGTCTCAGATGGTCACGATTTTAAATTATTAATTTCAGTTATATGACAAAAATAAGCCTATTTTTTTTAAAAAAAATTTTACTTCACATATTGAAACCGCTTCACACACACACACAGTCCAGTGATCACCAAACTTTAGAACATTCGAGCTCTAAATAAAAAGCATTAAATAAAATCACGACTTGGCCATTGACTTTACGTGATGAGGAAGCTTTAAAAATTTTCGAGGGAAAGATCTTACGCTGCATTCTTGGTGGAATCCAAGTGAATGGATCATGGAGAAGAAGATCTAACTTCAAACTCAACAAAATTTACTAACAACCTGATATTATAAAATTTGTCAAATTACAGAGACTTAAATGGGTTGTCATCTGGCTAGAATGAATGAAGATCGTTGCTGCAAGAAAATCTTCCTGACAAAGCCCATGGGAAATAGACCTCGCGGCAAACCCCCGTTACGATGGATTGACTGTGTCGAAAAAAACCTAAATATTTTAAAGGTCAAAAACTGGAAAACAGTTGCCAAAAGTAGAGTTACCTGGCGAAAACTCCTGGAGAAGGCCAGGGTCCTCCCAGGGCTGTCGAGCCATTGAAGAAGAAATAAAATCCCACATAAAATTCAAATTCTTCAGTAATATGCTATTAACTATTACTTTTAAATTCCATTTACCATAATCGGAGCTTCAATGGCTATTAACTTAGAATTTCAAAATTCGAAGGCATGGGAGATTCATAATTCAGTTTAATGAGTACTCAGCTCCCTATGTTCGCACTGTTAAACAAACCATTCAACCTTTATTCTCTAGTGTGAAAATACTTTACCCAGTGTCATATATATTAGATAGCAATACTCTCATGTAACTATTTCGATACATATCTCCAACAGCGAGCGTTTTGAGTACACAAGGACCATTGAAGAGGATTTCATGTGAAGGATTATTGACGGAATTGATGTCATGCACGTGTCAGAGTATTTGAATCGAAAATCGAACATGTATTTCATTTGTTTTCGTAAAGAATTAGGTGAAGAGGAGTAAAAAGATAGAATAAGTTTGAAAAGAAACAAGGACAACAGGAAATTAACACTTCCTAGGGCTGCATCTTCTTTATTTTCGTTGAAAACAGTTAAGTTGTTTTTTATGGGGGACGGGGCCCCCAAAACACAAACTTTATCCAATTCTTTGGAATTTAGAATTTTTCTTTTAAGTTAAGACGATTTTTTTTTTATTGAAATGGAATTCGAACTTATTTTATTGTTTCGTTTACAATATATATTTTTTATGGTCTTATTTCGCAATACTAATATTAAAAATAGTTTTTTTATTATTATTATTACACTTTTTTTTTAATTCAAGGGGATGTTTTTTTAATTGATGGATAACACATTTTTTTTTCCTCCCTATTACAAAGAAAACTCTATTGCAGAACGAATTTAAATGTCAATAAGTTTTTCGATACACAGGTAAAAAGCGTGCAATTTTGTCGGATGGCTATAGGTAACATAAATTTACATAAACGAACAGGTGGAGCATATTTTTGAAAAAAAATCTTAGAATCCTCTCCCCAAAATCTTAAAAATAATCAATTCAGAAGTAAAAGTTCTTTTCCTAAACTTTTAGAGACAGTTTTTAAAGTTACATTCAGTATCAAGTAAGAAAGTTGTAGTTATCATCGAACATAACGAAAATATTTTCCTCAAGAATTCGAATTACTTCAAAAATTTAATTACGAACATTTTCAATTACATTTCACGTGGTCTTACTCATAAAGTAAAATATATAAGTTTATAGCCTAACGTTTAATAATTTTTGAAGTAATTTTTATGACACCACTGGGGAGGGGTTAGTTCCAACAGAATGAAAAAAATTACTTGACAAAAAGAACAATACATCATTTTAAAATTTGTTCATCATAATTAATTTCCTCAGAAATCGTTACCTAGTTATTGTTTTTGGAGGTTCTTGTTTACAACAACAGAAAATCAGATTTCAGCTACTTTATTACAATACAATATTGTTAATTAACAATTTATCATGGCATTTTTTTCAGTATTTTTTAAATAAACTTTTGAATACAATAGAAGTTGAACGGATTTAAAAAAATAAATGTTAAAAAAAATCCACTCAAATATATCGAAAGAAAAAAAAAATCCTTACAAATAAAGTTTTCCCAGAAGAAAGCACGTATGTCATTTAAAACGTGAAAAGATAAAGATCTATTTTTAATTAATTTATTTGCAAAACTCATTATGCTCCACATTGCATAACATGAAGCTTACAGATGTAAGTGGTAATACTATTATATAATTTAAAACAAAATTAAAAATACGTTTAAGGTAAAAATATAAAATAAAAAGGAAAGGAGGTAATCCAAAAGATCTATTAGAGTCGATTTTATTCATGTAAATTAATAAAATTTGCAAAAAATAAGGAATTAAATCAATTCTGCACTATTTAAGCATTAATGGGTACTTAGGCAAGTGCCAACATTCAAGATAACTCGCCAAGTTCGCAATCCTGATTTCGCATCTGTCACGCGCGTTGAATTGGCAACCATGTGCCTCGTTTCATATTATGTCGCCAATACGGTTGCGATAATACGTAAAGAATGGAAAATGCCAGAGCAACGCCGGGCTAAACGGAGGGGAAACAGACCCGTCCGACGGGACAAAGACGTGGAAGAAATTTCGAGAAAGGGGAATTTTAATAACAAAATATAGAAATCACACACAAACCATGAAATTATGACATCGAGAGGGGAAGAGGAAATTTCCATTGCCAAAAAGTTATGCACTAGCTGCAGCCCATACAACGCCGGGCCATGCAGCTAGTTAATGGTACATTTGTTGTAAAAACAATGAAAACTTCACTTAAACAGCCTATAATTTCTCTTAAGTATAAAATGCCACAAAATAAAGGTGAATCATGTAAAGAATTCATCAAAGCCTGTGACACAGTTTACAGAACTATTCGATTAGAAAAACAGAAGTTGATAGCGTGCTTAGAATACTCGAATGGCTGCATATGAATTCTTTGCGAATAGTTTTGCATTGTTCGTGGTAAATGGTTAATAATAGGCATTTCAACTACATTGTTTGAATGAAAATATTCCGATTATCGAACAAAATACCTCGATAGTTTTCATGCGTGAGTTAAAATAAAGTTTTTGAATCTGTATATCGTATATTTACAATAGTTTTTTAAGTGCGTAGTATTTGTTAAATTTCATTTTTTAAGCTTTTTATATATAGTCATTGTATTTTGATTAAGTTAATTTAAAAAACTATGTTTAAAAAGAGATTTTTCAACAAAGACGGTGATTGTGGCTTCTATCATAAAATAACATCACCTGAATCAAATACTTCCAATGCGAAAAATACATAATGGGTTTTTTTTTTTTTTACTTAACGTTTTAACCTCACATCATTAGCTAAATTTGGCAAATTTTGTTAGCACGCAGAAATGTTTAGGAAAAAGCTGCCATAACTCGTAAAATCTTTGGCGATTAATCTCGGGAATGCAGTTATTTTTTTGACGATAAATCGCTCGCATGGGTATTAATGTGTAAGTATCCATTTTAATTTTACATTTTCACAATTTCTTTGAATAAGAAATACACACATACAATTCTTAGGGTTCAATTATTGAACAATTAAGTAACTTTTAAATGCTCATAAATGTTCCAAAATGATCTTTTCCCATGTTCCGCAAAAATACATTAAACCACACTACGGATCTACGGATATAATTTCGGGTACATGGGTTTCTGGGAACCCTCAAACCCGTATCTGGCTAGAAAAAGTTCTGTATAGGTCTTGGTTAAGTTGCATTTTCATGCTGGATAGTATGGAGCTTAGCAATTGGACGAGTGGCGGCAGGCCGGTAGGCGGGGCTTCGAGGCGATGATCTTTGGCGGCTCGGTTTTGGAATCTGGTGGAAGAGAGAATGTCTTCCAATTTGGATGTAGTAGTGATGAGGATATTGGCTCAAAAAGGGCTGCCCATGGCGGTGTTAGTGTGTGTAATGATGTGTGGTGACGCAATGTCCAGTAGGGGAAAAATTTTAAAACAAGTATGAAAAAAGCGACCGGTGGGTTTCTGCGAGGCGGACACCCTCCTTCGCATTGAGTCTTATAGTCTTGAGTGTAGCGGGAGCTCATTAAACCACACTATTGTAACATCTACTATAAAAGAATTCCATTCAGCTTAAGGCTAATTTGGAACACATTTTCAGGCAGAAAATTGTTCCAATTTTCGTATAAATTTATGATGTTGTAATACAGGGGTCTCAAACCCTTGGGCCGTAGACGGTACCAGTCCGTGGTTCAAATGGTAACGGGCCTCTCAAAGAACATTAAATTATTTCCATTTTATTTACTGTGACGTATTTCTCTCGGGTTTGTGCGACTTTCGCCTTATATTCATTTTTTGGTGAAATTATATTTTATTTTGATGGTATATTTAAATACAACTAAATTAAAATTAAATCAAAACAATCTAAAATTTTAGCAATCAACGCCCCTCTAGCCCAGAGGACCCGGTAACAATTTCAAACGTTGACGGGTCCGCGGAGATAAAAAGGCTGGGGAGCGATGTTGTAATATATACTTTCGATGACTATGAGCCACCAAATAGATGTTATTGGCTAAACCATTTGGTACCCGAAAAAGATAGACCAAAGCTTTGGTGGGTTTTGACGGACAAGAAGTTGACTAAAAAACTACTGAGGCGACAAATTGGGAAACCTAGCCAAGAACAGGAAGGCATGGAATGGAATTCTGAGGAAGGCCAAGGCCCATCCGAATCTGTGACATCAGTGAAGAAGAACACATACATTAATTCATTTATAGAATATTCTTAAAATTAAACTAAAAGTATTTTCAAACTTAAATTATTCTTAAAACTAAAATCTTCTTCCAAAAATACACTAATTTCACTCGAATATATTAAGGCCCTTTACCGTATAAGAAATGAAAAATGGAGTACATTTTTCCCTAGTAAAATAAACTGACTCACAAATGAGCTTTAAAGAGGATTTTTAAAAAATTGAGTATGGTAAAATAATAACGGGAAAAAAAAGAAAAACTTTTTGACTCATATCCAATACTTTTACAGTTTTCTTTCCAATCCAAAAATTCTCAACGCTTCACCAACTGATATGCATATCAAAAGAGACTAAGCACGAAAATAACATGATCCCAAGAGAAAATCATTCGAAAATACCCCACTTTCCGTTCCAATATATCTTATTTCTTTCCCATCCAAAACTTCTGTCTCTCGAAACATATTCCATCCCTCGATCGAATCCTAAGAATAGAAATTGCCTTGTAAATAGACACAGCGCCATTTAGACATCGGCCCAGAAGGGAAGAACGTATAAAATCTAACGATACCATTAAAGCCATGGCGTCTTATTTCATTTCCAGACCTCCAACTCAAACAGAAATGGCCTGAGTACACAGCCAAAGGGAAGATGGCACAAAGCAGTACGGTAAGCTTTTGTCGTAGCAAGCACAAAAACAAAAGATAAAGGCCCGTTTTGGTAAACAGTTTTAAAAGGCTCCAGATCTCGGTAGATAGATACACAATGTTGCAAATAGCGGGATGAAAAGAGAGGAACAATAATTTTGCCTCAGCAAAAGAAGGTAAACAGGAAACAGGCGATGGTTTAATGATACTGCCTTATCAGGAATGGAATACATGATTTTTGGATAGGTTTTACTTAAATGTTTTGGATGGCAAGGTGATAAATGTGATAAGGATCATTTTGTTAAGCTTTGAAAGTAATAATTAATGATGGATTAAACAATACAGGATTAAACAAATGTAAAAATAGTTCGTTTACAATGATTCAAAGCAAGCGTAACAAATAGAACTGCCATCAATCCCTCAAGGTTCTTAAGTCAAACATGAGGAACATATGCTTATAAATTTAAAGTGTAAAAATGAAATGTTTATAAATTATTGATTCTTTTTGAGATTTTAATCGATTGTAGAGTAGATCAAGGAAAAAACTAAATCAAAACTGGTTTTTTTGTTTTTGATTCAAGAAAATTATTTTTGAAGATGAAAATCTATACTAAACCAAAAAAGAATCTTAATTTTCAAAAAAAAAAAAGCCTAAGCAAGGAAAAAAATGCACAAAATATCTCAATATAAAATTTTTTAAACAGAAGCCTGACATGAGTACAAGACAGTTTCAAGAACAGCTTTCAATTCATTCGTAATAATTCTATAATACGTTCAATAATTCCGTAAAACATTAACACAATTCCAGAATTATTCATCAGTAATTTCTACAGTAGACAGCTAACAAATGTTAGAATTTGAGCTAAACTGTTTAAGATCAATAATGCTTTTAAGCTACGTTTATAATGAATTTCGAATTAGTAACAAGAACTCTAATACGCCATATTTAGGCTTAACAATATTCAAACAATTTACTAATGATAGATCTTATAATGTTAACACAATAATGCTACTGTTTCATTTAATTTCAGGAAATTAATGTAGCATGGAGCTTATGGAATACAGATTTGTTTTAAAACAATAAACGCGGGTGAGGCTGACAGATTCAAACATCAGTGACTAGAAATTAAATCAGCCATTAAATATATTATAAATTTCATGATAAATCGTGAATCTGATGCAATAATTCCTTTGGTTTCATGAATATTCTGGACGACACAAAAAATTCTGTTTTGTATGGCGAGTTAATTCAATTTGGTTTCCAGGAATATTTGGAATAAAAATAAGATCTCAATTATATCAATTCTTTTATTACAAGTACAGAAATTTCAATTGCATTAACTAACCTCTTTCAAGAATTGACCTTACTCTATAAAAGACAACTAATGAAATGTCAAGACAGATTGAATAAGAATGGAAATTAATTGGAATTGAAAAATTATACGTAAAAAAGCGAACAAAATTAAACATGATGATTTTCACTGGCTAGATGACTCAAATTATATTCTATACAAATTGGAGTAAAGGATTCTGCTTGGTGCCCTCTGTGCAACCAGGGTGGAATGGATGGTGACCACCTCAGACATTATTGTTTTAAAGTTTTTTGTAGGCAACTCTATGGAGACAAATTTTAATTCTTTTTATGCTTCGTCATCATTTTATTGGGCTGCTCGCCTACTAATGGCAGAGATGCCGAAAACGGGCGTAGGATAAAAAAAAATATTCTATACAAATTATGCTTCAGATAAAGATTTCCCAATTTATAAAAACATATCGCCAACAATGACACATATAATTAATCTCTTGGCGATATAATGCAAAAATTGAAGGGTTGGATCTGGATCCTATTTTAGAAAACAACTTTATTAATCACCAACTTGGCGAACAATATCCTCATATTGGATTGAAGTCCAATACAGAAAGAAAAGGGGAAAAAGCAGCTGGCGTAATTTGTTTTCTTAGCCAAAATAATGGGCTAAGATAGGATTTTACCAAATGAAGAGACAGAAATTGATATGTAGCATTTCATAAGCGAATTATAGGATCTTAAATGTATGCATGAAAATGTTCAAAACGTATGTCAGTGTTCCAATAATGGATGATTAAAAAAAAAAGACGATTTGACATTTTATAATGTAATCAATCATGCGAGAAAATCTTTAGAAATTAAATAATCTTGAAACACCTTAGTCATTTCTATCCAATCCAACACCTTTCTATGGGCTATTGAAAAAGGGTACTTAGGTATTATACCGTCGTCAAATTTCGCCAAATGAAAAACGTCGCCAATGCAAAATATGTTGCCAAATACTGTCATCGTTATTATTATTGTGTACGAACATTTGAGGAAAAGTTTTCTCCTGTTGGCTCTATCACGGCATTTGGCAACGTCTTTTGATTTGAAGAAATTGGTCAACGGTGTAATACGAAAATACCTAAAAAAGAAAAAGTAAACATACCTCTTGGTCAAATAATTCATCATTTGACCGAGAGGTGTGTTTATTTTTTTAGTCAATACATGCTAAACAAATTTAAATCATAAATGCTAAAAGAGAATATTCTAGAATTCTAAGAAACGGTAGAAGTCATTTCAGCATTCGTATTCGCAAGTCCTATTTTGTATGACTGAATATAAGTGTTGTAAGTACATTTTTAAGCTGTAATGTCTCTCTCTCTCTCAATTGAGTACTTTTTATTGACAACAGCAAAGGGTTTTAGCAAGAGAACCATCATAAATAATATAGCTGGAATAAATTGTTCAATGATATTACAGAAGTAAAATTTTGAAATAATTTGACAAAATAAATCAACTGTGACCATACCATTTCGTTTATATATTGGAAGGAAGTTTATTATTTTTCCTAAAACGTTGCTAATCATATTTGATTGAACAAAATCGCTTGCTATTTTATAACTGTATCCGTAACTGTAATGAACAGGGGGATGGGGGAGAAAGTACAATTTTGAAAAATTAGAGATTTTAAATTTCGTTTGTTTCAAACGAGTTTATTATTTTGCCTAAAATCGTTGCTAATCATATTTGCTTGAACAAAATCGTTTTCTATTTTATAACTGTAATGAGTAGGGGAGGGGGAGAAAGAGCACTATAGAAAGTTAGAGATTTTGAGTTTTGATAGCAGCTGAGAATTGTGATGGGAAAAATAGAACCTTCTTAAAGATAAAGGCCATTAATTCAATATTAATTCTCACTATCATGAACTTTTTGTTACGTAGAGTATTAAAATATAATGCGAATAAACTCTATTGTTATTATTCTAATTCGCGAAGTTGTTTATAGGGTTTTTTTCGATAACAAATACCTCTGTCTAATTCTCCGATTGGTGAGCAATTTCAGAGTGTGACCAACGAAATATATACACAATCATTATAATGCAGGTCCCGTAAAGGGGCTTTTCACAGCCTTATAATACAAACTGAAACTTTTCTTCCCCTTCTCCCCCCCCCCTCCAACCGGCGTATGAGTTTTATCTTTTCCCCTGACCATATCCTGCATGATTGTGCCTCGCATACAAAACAACGAATTCCAATACCGGGGGAAAAAAGAAACATTTTTTTTTTATCTACTGTGCTGAAGTGTAAAATGTATGTATTCTTGCATGAACTTCCCATGATTTATGCGTGTAAACTTACAAAAGGGAAAAGAAAAGAAAAACAATAGATTTATTCTGTTGTCACCCACTAAAATGCATATATTATCCACACCACACACACACAAAACATTTAACCTTCCTTGTAAAATATGAACAAGAGATAAGGCTTAATCCTTTGGACAGCATAAACAGAAGGGGGGGGGAATGGTTCAATGAAAGCTAACTACACGCTGGATCAGTGCCTGACGTATATTTTCACATCTGATTTCGATTCTGTGACGCGAACTAACCATCCGTCTGTTTGAACAACAGATCTAAGATACTAAAAAAGGTGATTTCTGCAGCAGTCTCCGCGATAAAAATTCTATTACGAAAATAACACATTCGAATTAAGAGTTCTTATTGTCCGATTGCTACTGCACATTTACGTGAGTTAGCTCGCTCGTAAAAACAAGAAACAACTCGTGCTCTGATTGGACTAATTAACATTCTCAAAGTAATTGAGGAGCATTCCGTTATAATCAATGCACCGTTGTCATGGAAACGCCAACAAAATAAAGAATGGGAAAGCGAATCTGCAAGAGTATAAGCGTGGGCTATTAAGAGATTTGAAATTTAAATTGGACGTGATTTCTCATACGGTATTTCGAATGTCCCAAGATTTTTACAAAACTAATTACAGACTTTTAATAATCAATTGGAGAATTGGTATAAGTATTGATTTTTTGTGTCATAATTATAGTCATTAATACAAATCAAATTAAAAGTTAGTTTAGCCGGACTACCGAATTTATATGGTACATTTATTTTGTGCTTTGTCTTAAAGGCCCAGTTATTTTAGAAATTTTTGTTTTTGTTTAGATTATTCTTTAAAAGTAGCTATATATTAACCTGAAATAATTGTGCAGTATAAGAAAAAGCTTGGTATATTCAGGTACATTAAAACTGTCTTTGCTCGATCCAGACAATGAATAAGTGTTTAACGCGTGTCACACTTTTTGAAACTACACAAGAGTTTCACATTTTCAGACAGTGCACGAAACGTTGTATAAATTCGTTCTTAAGATAATAGTCGCCACGATTTCTTTGAAACTTAAGAAATTCAAACACTTTTATACGACATAAATTTTAAAACTACTGTTAACAATACGCAAGTTAACTACACGTTTCAATAGTCATTGTTACAAAATAAAAGGTAAACTATCTTATTTTGATTTGTTAATACTAAATTTTGTTATTACCGTAAAATCACCCTCTATTTTACGATGAAACCTCAGCCGTACGTGTGCAATGCTTTTATGTTTTGGAATCATTTATGCGAGATATTATGCCAGACTTTTTGAAAAAATAGTATACTTCTAGAAATATAACCTTTAAGATCATAAGGTATGGCATTTCTTTTAAATAAACAGTATTTCGATATATGTAGAAGCCTTAATTTTTTTTTATGCTTATCTCTTTTTCATTAAAGCTATCATTTAAAAACACGGCGTACGTGAATTTCAATCTTATTTTTGGTGTTAAAAGGGCTCGTTATATAAGCCGGATTTTGGGGTTTTCATTATTTTACTATTACGAAACAACAATTGCAATACCATTCATAAAATTCAGCAGAATTTTTAGCTGTTATATTATAATTTATTTATCCCTAATATGCAAAACAAGATATCAATCATTGGCATGGCCAAGTAAGTTTAGCGCGTTTTTCACATGTTGTATTTTACAATAATGCAACTAATGAACTTTTTACTAACAGAAAGTAGTGTTACTGTACCACTCCTCTAAATGTACTACTATTGAGCTGAAAAGGAAAAATTCTGGGAAAATTTTGTGGGAAAACTCGGGAAAATTTTATGGAAAACTCGGGAAATTTTTGTGGAAAACTCGTGAAAATTCGGGGAAAATTTTGAGGAAAACTCGGGAAAATTTTTTGTAAACAGAATAAAATTTTGTGTAAACTCAGTAAAATTTGGGATAAATTTGGTAAAATCCCGAGATATTCAGGAAAATCTTGCGGGAAAATTCCATAGAAACTCGGAAAAATTTGAAATATTTTATGGAAAATTTGGTACGATTTTGTTGAAAACTAGGTAAAATTTGAGAAAATTTTGTTATAAACTAGCGAAATTCAGGAAAATTTGTAGGAAAATTCGGGAAAACTATGGGAAAATTTAAATATGATTCGGCTCATCTAGGGCACAAATGCGACCCAATGCCGAAAACCCGAGGTCAATTGGTTGCTTATTGGCTGAGAAAAAGGTACGACAAAATATGGAACGAAGACAAAGACGAAATTTGCGTCCTAATAGCGCTTTTGTTCCACTACGTGAAAAACGCGCTAAAAATCATAAAAAGACACAGTAAAAGCATTTGCACACACAAGCATACTGTAACAATAATCCTTGCAATCTAGAAGGATCCTGCATTCTGTAACAAGAATTCTGCAGAGTGTTCGAATTTCTAGTTAAAATAATTATAAACGAAGAATTAGCTCACACGAAGAACTAGAAAAAGCATAAATACTTATTCGTGGAGCAATGAAAAGAAGATAGAATAAAGCAAAATTTTGTACTGACTCTAATTAAAGGCAACATTATTCCAAAAATATTCAAAATAATTTCATTACAAAATAAATATGAATTAATATGATAAACAAAACCATTCAATAATTGATTCAGTTCAATTGTAATCGTATTACAATTCGAAGATTAAATACCAAGAACTGCATACGTCTACAAACAGGACATGGGAATAGGACAGAAGAATACAACCCCTTCGCAGAACATGCAGAATATTCTAAAAATATTTGTCTACAATGCATGAAGCTGTTTACGAAAAACTTACGCTTACAAACGAACACTAATACTTTTAAATCAGAACTTACATTCGAAACATTTTAACAAAAACAAGCATTTTTAGAAGTTATTTATATGATCTATAAATTTTGTGATATTAACTATTTTATTTCAACTCCATTATCGTTTTTTTTATATGGCATGACAAAAATGCATGTTCATTACATAAAACTGCAAAAGCCCAGATTTGTAATATTTTTGATGTATGCAAATTTAACTTTTCCACGTGTGTTTGGACAACACAAAACTTTTAACTAGTGATTTCAGCTGCTGTTTATGATGGAAAAAGCCAGCTATGATCGGCGGCAGAGCGACCATCAAATAATAACAATTTTAATAGAATATATATTTCAGTGATTCTCCAATTTTTTTTATGTTCGTATAAATAAATAAATCTATATATACTTCAAATTTTCAGAAATCACACAAAAGTGGGGTATGTTTTGATGTAGACGTTAAAAAAGGTCTTCAATTTAAAGAAAAATATTTACCTTTTAAAACTGAAAGGTCAAACATTAAAATCGGGTGAAATGGAACTCAAAATCCATAAAAATACGAAAAAATCCTTCAAACCTACTACTATTTGCATAATAATTCGGTTTTTTTTTTCCTAGTTTATTTCGCTTGAAAAAGAAGGAGATTTCATATGAACTTTCTTCAACTACCTCCCCTCACTTACATTCATTCTAGAAACCCCTCGAGTATATTTTTAGGATTGCACAGTTTGAGAACTGTCAGGAACGTCTCAAGACTTTTTGATGCCCTGGGCCCAGAAACATTTTAAGATATTTTGAGACCCTGGGCCCCTATTTAAAAGTAGATCCTACCTGTGACCTTTAATGTAGACAGTGTACAGCATACATTGTCAAATACTCGTGCAAACGATAGTTTGAAAAATAAATGTGCATGGCTCACAATCTCACAAACCAGCTCGACCGACGGCAACATCATTTGACTGATCACTTATAGTACAAGGTCTAGGCCTAGGAATGGACAATGATCATCACATAACGGTCACAGTTGCCAGTTGACATGTAGTTTGAAATTCCCTTTTTTTTGGAGGGGGGGGGATGGGATTTGTACGGAATAATATTCGAATATTAAAATTATTCAGATCATGATCTTATTAAGAAACGAAACGAGACGAGGCCCCCCACCGAGACTGAGACCCTGGGCGGCCCATGCCTTAAGACGTCCCTGAGAACTGTGATAAATTCATGCAAAATGCAGTGAATAATGCTACGAAAAGTAATATTGTAAACACTGGCTTAGCTAGTCCTGAGTGCGCCCGATATCAAAATTTCTTGGAGGCCCTTTTTTTAGTCCCTTAATAGTTCAAAATATTTTGATACTGTTGTAGCTGCGCCCCTGATCGTAAACAATAAGAGCCTTAATAAGATTTTACTTTCTCAAAATCAAACTGGTCAAATGCAAGTGATACTTTAGAATTTAAGATCACCTCATTTTAAAGGCAAAGAAGTTAATCCTCATATATACACGAAAATAATTTCCGAGAGACTACTTGGAGAGATATATTGGACTGCAAGATATTTGTATATTCGTAATATTCAGTCGTTTCACTGTAGAAGTATACATAAAATATAGCCAAGATAAGGATAAGAACTCTGCAAGAATTCAGTTTTAAGCGACAAGACGGAAAGAAATTGTACAAGAATAAAAGCATAGGAACGGAGAAGGAATTCTTGATTGAATTTCGTGACATGTTCGATTTTTGATTTTCTAGAAAACTGTCTTATAAAGCATATGTCAGACAGGAGCACCTTAAGACTTCTTGAGGCCAATGCGGGGAGGGGGGGGGGACTAGGTGTTCTAGGGGGCCCAAAGCCTGACTGATACCATGTACATATTTGGGCTTGGGGCCCAAAACCTGATTCTTCAGGAGGGCCCTAGTATTCTTAATTACGCCACTGCATGGGCCCCTACTCAAAAGTAAGCCCTGGGTCCCCTACACAAATAAAGGTCTAACCTTTGAACTTTAAAAGTAGACAGTACATAGCATACGTTTTCAAATACTCGTACAAACAATAACCCGAAACAAATAAATGTGCATGACATACAATCGCACAAACCGGCAGGACCGATTCCGTTTTTTGACTGATGGTGTATGGGGTAGGCCTGGGTCTTTACATGGACGAGGTCATCACACACATGTAGCCAGTTGACATATCGTCCGAAATTCCCAGTTTTTTTGAGAATACAACCGGAAATAACATTCGACTGTTGAAATTATTCGAATCATGATCTCATAAAAACTGAGTCGAGGCCCACATTGTAGCCGAGGCCCAGTTGACCAATGTCTTAAGACGTCCCTGACATCAGGGGTGATGCATTTTAAATCGAGAGGCCTCAAAATCCACCAATGGCACAACGGTGGGTGTGTTACGAGTGAGTTTGAACAAGTTCGAAATCGCAAATTAGCCCTTAGTGTTGTTCTATTATGACGCTATTAGAAAAGATGGTTTGTTTCTATTTGGATAATTTTTTGAAGGCGCTGAAAGAAAGGTATAAACTCTGCACTTTACGATACTCGAGACTTAATTTCCATGTATCGGGCTATTGTTCACAGATAAGTTTAGACCGGAGGTCCGTGAAGAATTTTTAATAGTTCGCAGAAATATTGGGACTTAAATTATATTTTTATGAAGATTAAGTTTTAAAAATGACTAGTAACAAAACGACGAGTATTATTGAATATGAATTATACTTTTCTTTAAAGAAATTTTGCTACTATTTTTAGAGAATTCCTTCCGAGTTCACCGACTTCTTTGCTACTTTTACAAATGTGTCTAGCGGCACTTAAAAGTTCGAGTTAGCAACCTTGGTAAATTGGTGGCATAACACTTCAGTTAGTAAATATTGCTTTCCGTTACTGGTTTGTTCTTATTTTTCGTGAAGTTCCTTTTCAGTGATATGGAAATGTAAATAGAGACGTAAATAAATGATAATATAAGTTACAATGGTCTGCCAAATATAAAATTATACATTTTGTGATCCATGAAATTCTAAAAGTTGGCGATTACTTGTTTAGAACACTTAAAAAACACCCCCGAAAAAAATATTTGAGTTATTTCATAAACAAACGAATTTTTTTCAAGGTTAGAAAATTTACGGATTGTATTATGTACTGAGAAGTTATACCATACATTTTACTGAAACTTTATTCCTGCTGCAAACTTGAAATAGATCAAATAACTTTGTAGATAATCTAAATAATTTTTTTTAAATTTCGATAACTTTTAATAACTGGGATATATAATTATTCTGACACCCAACACACACGATTGAGAATTCCTCTACATGTGTTTGATGAATTGCGTCGACATGCCGCTGACCTTTTACCTGGATTATGAATATAATCTCACCACAGGGAGTGGTGTATGCTACACCCTAAAACGCAGAACTAACCAATTAAAATGTGAGTATAAAAAAAAAGTTATGTAACAAAGCTATACAGAAAATCCTTTTAACAAGTCTCAGAAAATAAAAATTTTGACCAGCGATCCGAGATAAAAACAAACCAGTTCTTCAAACCATTAATTTTTACTACAGTGTTTCTCAATTAAAGAACAATGGCCCAACGCCAGTTGTCAGTTAGACCGAAACCGAACCATTTCTCGTCCTAAAAAACTTATCTAAGTGACATCTTGGAAAAGTTGAAAAACCATTGTACCTATTGCAATATTCCAATTCGTAATACCTTAACTAAAATTAAAATTTTACTTCAATAAAAATATAATTTGAATCAGAAATAATACAAAACTAGTATAAATGATTCATTCGTTTTGAAGAGGCTACTTTTTCAAATGTATTGCACGTATACACATGAAAGATATAAGTGAAACCAACCACAAACTCTCACCCAGTTTGTGTTGTGTGTTCTACTGCACGGATAATCTACGTCCAGTTGTTACAACTAAAAGATTCGTCAAAGGCGATTGTTTCTGTGTAGTGTCACAAAGATGTATGGGCCGCTTTTCTTCGCTGAGCAAACTGTAACCAGTAAATATTACCCGGATATGTTGCAGTTGAGGTTGTTCCCGCAATTACTGACTTCAGGGATTTTGTCTTCCTACAAGACGTTCCCCCCTCCCCTTCATTAGCACAACCTTGTTCGTGACTATCCAAACAATGACCTTTTTCATCGTAGAATTGTGCGTATTGGTGCAAATGACCCAGCTTTGTTCCCTTGGCCCCCTAGATCCTCTGATTTAACGCCCTGCGACTTTTTCCAGTGGGATTCACCTTTAGGACCTTGTTTATTCCAATTACCTCAATCCTTAGTCAAGCTAAAAGAATGCATCTGTGCTACAGCAGACAATTGACAGGACAATGCTAGAAAATGTATGGAATGAGTTCGATTATCATCTGCACGTGTGTCGTATATAAACTTGGTGAGTTTGTGGTTCTTTTCTATCTTTCCTGTGTGTACACAGTGCCGGCTTATTCATTGGGCGCTTGGGGCGGGAACCCGGATAAGCTGGACTAACAAGGTTTTCTGGTAATAAATTTCGATCCGCCAGTGCCAAAGGGGCTTGTAGATCTACTGCGCCCAGGGCCCGAAATGAACGTAAATCGGCACTGTGTGTACGTGTAATACTTTTGAAAATAGCATTTTCGAATGAATGAATCATTTATGTTAACCTTGTATATTGTTGAGATGCAAATAATTATATTTTCAACTAAAAAAATGTAGATAGTACTGAGTATCAGCAATTCAATTCAATAACTACTGTTATATAGAAACTGAGAATCGTTTTTTACATTTACTATATGTTTTACTATCAACTAAATTAAACATAAACGCGTCGTTTACATTCAATAGGATATCAATTCTTGCTCAACCGTCTAGACTTATAAATCTATGCAAAACGCAAAAAATTACGAGACTTTCCTTCACTTTTTTTTTTAATCTAGTGAACATATAGATAGTACAAGTAAAAGAATTTTGTTTAGCAAGCACAAATTCAAGCTTGTAAACTCAGCAGAGTGTGTTATTTTGTTATTCCTGAAGATATACTATGATGAAATATTGATACATGAAAATGTAATTACAAAATAGCTTCAATGAATTTGGAATACAATGGCCGTTTTGTGTGCTTAACTGTCTGTCCGCCACCCCTCTTTTAAGAACTTTAATTTTTTTTTGTTTCTTTTTCTGCCCGATATGCATATTAACCTAAATTATTTCAATTAAAAATCGATAATGTTTACTTCCACATTTTAATACATCACGTTTTAAGAAAAAGTTTAGTTAAAATTTCCTGAAGCTTTGTTGTTTTCAATGCTAACTCGATTAATTGATGGTTTATTAACATCGCCTTTCAAAGAAGTGAGTTATTGACGGCGTATCTCGTAATTTTGAACCATAATAAAGTGACGGTGATACTTAAGCTGGCCCCCACTCTTGTAATCCTCCACATCATGCCAATCTGATGATTTTGCATTGACTAATTTAATGTGCCTCTGCCATTCAATGTGTGTGCAAGACAGGTCTTTACAGAGAGTAGGATTCGAATCCACAACGCGACCAAGACTTAGTGGCCATGACCACTGGCTAAAGTGGTGTAACTTCCGAAGAGATATTGTAACACTGATTTTTTCAATCTATATTATTATCAGTCGATGGGACAGGATTTGAGCCAACAATTTGACAGAAACAACGCCGGCCAAGAGAACGTGGCCATGACCGCTAGGTTGCAACGGCATAGCAACTTCTGAAGAGGTATGGTATCACATAATTATCTATTTCATACTAGAAAAATTCTACGAACTTTTACTACAAACTGATAATAAATTTTCCCTCTCATAACCTTTTCTATATAACAACAATTGGCACATAAAATTGTTGAGATGTGATATACCTTAAATTTATATAACTACGACATGTCTATCCAATAAAACGGAGCAATCGTTTTTATACGAATTAGTTCCAAAGATTATGATGAAAACTAAAAATAAAATTTAATATATATTCTAAGATACCACTTTTTATGAGGAAAAAAAGGGGCATTTAAATCAAAAACCAAAAACTTTGATAAAAATTAACCTTGGAAGTCAAATTACATTATCCATTGTAGAAAATATGTAAAAAAAATTCTTTTTTTCGTACTACAGTAGATTAAATTTTTTCAGCTTAATTTTCCACTATTTAAAGAATTTCTTGTGCCAAAACATTTTAGCTTCATAACACAGGGTTCATTTACATTTTTTTTTGTCTTCAGTTAACTCTATATTAAAGATAGTTTACCTAATAATTCTAATAAAAAAAAGGCTTAATTTTATTCGCTGAAATTCGATTGATTGTCAGACGATTTTTAAATAACTTATTCCCCAAAAATTTCATTCAGATGACACAAATTTAATTATTTTTAAAAAAATCAATAACCATAAATTCTGGGCGAGAAAAATATGAAATAAGCCGTTCTAACTATTAAAGCACATTCTATACTATCAAACGGGCACAGGAAGTATAAATTTCTAGGTAAATACTTCAAGAAGTTAACGAGGTTTAAACTAGTTCTTTGTTCCCGCACTTGGAAAACTGCCAAATTCAGCAGAATATATAGTTTCATCAATTAATTCTTGATTTGTCTTCATAAGTGCTTTGAATATCACATGAGGAACTAAGTGGAATATTAAATTTCATAACCAGATATGCAAGATTTTTAAAGAGAGAATCAACTGTTATTTAATGTTTCTAATGAAACAGCATGGGAATTTGTTTTTAACTTATAACAATGTTTTAGAACAGTTTATTACACACGGAAAATTCTTTAGAAATTGCTATATATATATAGTTTTAAAGTAATCTTTAAAAAAAATTAACTTATAAAAGCTTCTTTTTCAGCTTGTTCCAAGGATTTCATTCGCGATTATATTATACGCCAAAACCATTATTTCGCGTAAATACAAAAAAAAGTGTAAAATAATTTCATTATTTTTGATATTCAGGTAAAAAAATTGATGGATAATAACCAAAAGTAGTTCATTTTTTTTAAATTAAGAGTTTTAGAACGAATTTTTAGAGTTTTAGTTTTCATAATAATAATAATGTGGTTAACTAATTTGAGGAAATAATTTTGTGTGCGTGAACTGTGTTTGAAAACAAAATATAGGTGTATTAAAAAAAAAGAGAACTAATGTCTGTAAAGAGATGAACAAAACCTATATTATATACATGGAATGTTTTTTAAAAAATACTAGGTTGGCATGGAGTAGCAGCAATTAATAACAAAATAATTTTCAAAAAAAAAAAATTTATAACATTTTTTTTCCCTTTCTTATTAAGTAGAGCCTACTAAATAAGTTGAAAAAAGTAATAGTTACATAGTTTACAAATGTTGTTTAGTACGCAGTTACATTCAATAACACAAACAAAACATCACGAACAAAACTATATGGTTTTCACAAAGAATAAAAGAAAAATGAAAATTCGAGCAAAACTTTAATATTATCCATCGCATAAAATGCGTGTAAATTGGGGTAAAAAAACACGCACAAATTTATTTTAAACGATCTTTGTTCAACATATCACTCATAATATTCGATACATCAAAAATATACTCTTAAGAACAATATTCATTTTAAAAGAACTTCTTGGGGAGGAATTACTTATCGATAGACACACGGAAATACTGTTCGGAAAATGACCGGAAAAACACCTGTCAAATATCGACTACTGCGAAGCATGAAAACAAATACATCGGATTCTCAAAACACCCACTTAAAAAATATACAGGTAAGCTTCCTTGAATTGATTGATGCACGTTGAATGCCAGCATTGTTTACTTGTTTACATAAGAACACAAACAATCACTAATCAATTTAGGTTTACATATGATCGAAATTCGAAACTAATTGCTCAATTAAGAAATAGTATTCTACAAGCGTGTGAGTCACGCTTATCAATGAGGATGTTAGCATGCAGGGAAAACCCAAACTTACAACAATAAAAAAAAAAGGAAACTTACCTAGTACGGTACGTAAAATAAAAATCCAAAATAGAATCGGCACAAACTAATAATCCGAAGATCGGCATTACGTACGCAGTACTCAGCTTATTCGCGGCATCGTGTTGCAGCCACAATAGAAACACTGCTCTAGATGAAGTTTACTTTTCGTTTGAGGAAAAAAGATCGCACCAACTCGAGCGCGTCACACAGGCTTTGTTGATCCGTATCTTAGATAAGGATGCGACCTCCAACACACACAAACAACCGTTGCGTCGGAACTGATAATATGCACTCGATAAAAAAATTTTTATGCCTCCTGAAATCGCCTAAATCGATAGAAAGCAGTGGTAGGTCATCGTCCATCCAGTACAGAAACCAGTTTCAGTTTAATATGAAAGTTGGCGGGCCGAAGAAAGCCGATGAGCTTCATGAAGCGCGAAGAGTCATCGTGAGCGCCATCTATCGATAGAGTCTGGAATCATTTAAAAGTACCTTTGAACAACGCTCTGCTAAAGGGACAGATTTAATTCTAAAATTAGAAACACCAAGAGGGAAATAAAATTTACAACTACAAATAGTATCGAATATGTAACAAATTTTCCACCTGCTCTTCAAATTGAAAGATGCTGCTTTGAATTTAAAATCAAACTTATTAAAAATAAAAACATTTTACGTAAGAGTAAATATTAAATTTTTCTATCTAAAATAAACAATAACTTCTAATTTCAATATGCAATTTCTCGAAACTCAACAACCATAGAATAAATACGATAAAATACAAAAGATTAATGAAAATATACATCACATCAAAATGAAGTCAAAGTATTAAAATTGTATTGCAAAATTGCAACAAATTTTTTAAATTTTATCAAAACTTCCAATGTCATTAAATGAACATAATATTTTTATTTAGCATTAAAATAATCAAGTCATCTATAAACTAGCCAATAATTTAGCATGCAATACCAGTAATATTGCAAAGAAGAAATTTAACAGTAAAGTGTGTATTATTATTACGTAGATAAATACAAAGTACTTTAATTTTGTGAATAACATGAATATAAAAATATTTTTTGAAAAATAAGATAATAGTTTTAATTCAATAAAATAAACACAAGTATTCAGACAACAAAAAAATTTATTTAATCATTTTAAGTATGATTTAGTATTTATATTTAAAACAAATTGATTGCTTTAGAAACTTGAAAATGTAGAGATAAAAAAGAATATATAATAGACTACACATAACATGTACTAATAAAAAAAAGTAATCATTTATCTGTAATATTAGTGCAATGAAAAGTAAAACATGGAACATAGTGAGTGTGGGTGAGTTTTTTTCTTAAAATAATATATCCAATGCCCTTTTATATTAAATTTTTGTAATTTCTATATTGCGAAAACATTCGATTTTTTACAAAGGATATTTAATAAAAACTTGCGATCCTGATATAAAATAATATTACAAATATAAAATTAAGCATTTTCAAATGTTTTGTATTGAGAATCCTTATGAGGAAACAGGGTACACAAATGAGACTGTCTTTATTATTTAAAAAAATACACTTTGCTCAAATAATTCTCCATTCACTTTTATCAAATCTCGGAGGTTTATCATAACCAGGATCATATTTATAAGCTAAAGCTCTAAACCTGATTTGCTTTAGTTTGTAAATTTTATCAACTTCATTTACAAATAACTTTTTCTTATATTTGCGCGCCTTTAGTCGCAACTTGCGATTTCTATGAAGAAAAAAAAGTCTTTCCCAATATTCCTTGGTATTAGGGTCCATTTCCTCCAATGGGGGTGGAGGACCAAGACGTAAAGTCCACAACCAATCAGGATACTCAGAATCCTCTTTCAGTTTTACATCTTCACCTTCTTTATAAATATTACTGCCGCAACAGTAGGTTACAAGTTTCTTTGGATCTGTTTCTACAGGTAATCTCTTCTTTTTATCAAATGCAGCACCCATGAGTTTTCCTTTACCAGTCAGAGCTCCTATAAAGAAGTAGAATGCAATTTTAAAACAATAATTCACAAAACATAATCTATACTAATAAACGTAAGAATCTGTGTGTTTCGAATCTGTTGCAGAAACTAAGCAACTCAGAAATGAGAAATTTGGCAGGCTGAAACTAATGGTCATGATGGTTTGCACCTTGAAGAGATTTTTCAAAATTTTGCTTTAGATTTTTTAAAATTCTACTTTTGAGTGATTTCCTAACTTATCTCTTCTAATTGGTAATATGACATCAAGAACAACAAGCTAATTTCAAGGTTACAAATTAGCGTATCGACTTTTGCAAATACCCGGTCAGAACTCATTCTCATTTTTTCCCGGTGCATGCATAAATACTGTATATTTGAAGCTGTTCTTGTGGCCAAACTGCAGTTCATTTAAAATTATTCATAATCTGGACACTCATTTAAAAAGAATTATTTTAAAATTTTGGGTATACTGACTTACACAGGGTTTTATTCTCCTTAAAAAAATATTATGCTAGCTATAATAGCTGAACTTTATATTTTTAAAACAACCTGCATGAAAAATAGGCATTTCAAAAAATAGTTAAATATAAATAGTACTCATTTCTAGACAAATTTTGAAGGTTGCTCATTTCCCTCATTCTTTTGTTCAGCTTGTTTGAATTAATGTAATATGGTAGTTACGTAATGTGCTACCCAGAATATGAACCTCAAAATTTAAAACTACATCAAGGATGACACCTAACCTATTATATCACTCCCCTCTTTGAAATCTTCAAAGCTTGGATTATATTTATTGTGCAACCCATTATTTTATATACATATATGTTCAATAGAAACCTCATAGTTGCTGACTGCTCTTTCAACCAGGTTACAACAGACAAACAAGCATATTTGAAAAAACTAACCTTTGCTTAAAAATATGAAATATATATTATGGTTATTTATATCTTTATGTCATAATGGGGATAAATTTAAAACCCGACAGATTGCAAACAACTACGAGTTTAAACAAGTACAGACAACACAGCTAGAGGAGTGTCTTTACACAGCCAGATTATTAAAAAGAAATATTTTTACAAAATCAAACAACATATATTTTACTTTTTAAGGTTTACTTAGAAATATTTTTATTCATGTATTTCTTATTTGTATCATATCAATGTTAACATGCATGTACATAATTGGCAATTAGAACAAAATCTTTCACAAGTACTGGAAGGTTTACCTTATACTCCTAAAACTGTATAGGTGGTGCTGCCATCTGAATATGAAAAAAAGAAGAGAATTTTACAAGACAAGAGAGCAGGAAAAAATGTTAACAAACGTTGGACTGAGACTAAAATGTATGTGAAAACAAAAAGTTAATGTATAGTGTTATTTTTTAACTATATTTTTAGGTGTATGTGATGTGTGGCTTTATCTTGTTTAAATAAAAGATGGGCCACAACATTCTTAGAATTTATTTACCTAGACAAGCAAAGGAAATCATTTGAAAACAAAAAACCTACATCTAAATTTCAGTAGGAACATCGAAAAAAGACATCTTGATACACTCATGTCCATAAATTAAGGATAATTCAGAATCATACAGAAATTAACTCTAAAATGAAAATTTCACCTGTAGAATTATCACACACATCTTGAAGAATATGCAAATTACAGGAAACCACTAGATGGTGCGGATAGTACGTCACAATGACGAGAGTGTAAGAGAGGGGTATATAAGGAATGGTGGCAAAGAAGTAAAATTGTTCACAAGTGCTTTAAAAGCCTTTCAGTGCAATAACTGCATAGTTATGGCACAAAGGAAGCATTTGGATGATTTTTTACATGGTAGAATTATCGGACGACTGGAATGTAGACGTACCCAGCTGGAAGTATCCGAGGAACTTGGAATCGCCCAGAGTGTCATCTCCAGGCTTTGGCAACGATTCCAAGATGATGGTAATGTGAGTAGATGTTACAGCACAGGTCGACCCCCGAGTTACAACGCCGAATGAGGACCGGTATTTGGCAGTTACTGCCAAAAGAAACAGACAGAGCACAGCATCAGACCTGTCTCGTCAGCTCTCTTCAGCTACCGGTACGACAGTTTCAAGGCAGATCATTTTCAGACGCTTAGGGCACATTGGTCTATATGCTCGTAGGCCTGTCAGATGTGTTCCCCTTACCGCAACTCACTGTCGCCTGCGATTAACCTGGAGTAGAGAGCATGCATTGTGGACACCGTAACAGTGGTCTTGTGTGATGTTTTCCGACGAGTCCAGGTTTAGTTTGCAGTCTGATTCTTGCCGTACTTTCATATGGAGACCGCCAGGTACCCGTTACCACCAAGAGAACACCATTGAACGACACCGTTATGGTGGTGCAGGATGGCTCGTTTGGGGAGGAATTATTCTTGGTACCAGAACTGACCTGCATGTTCAGAGTGTAACGATGACAGGCCACATCTATCGGGATGTCATTCGGGAACAACATGTACATTTGTTTCGGGACGCCATGGGTGCTGAATTTCTGTTTATGGATGACAACGCCCGTCCTCACCGTGCAAACATTGTAGACGAATGCCTTCAATCGGAGGATATCAGCTGTATGGATTGGCCAGCATACTCACCGAACTTGAATCCAATAGAGCCTGTGTGGGATATGCTTGGCCGACGAATTGCAGCCCGTCAACCCCCTCCCACCGGAACTTAGGAGGACATTGCTTGATGGAGTGGTATAATATTCCCCAAGATCAGATTGATAATTTGATACTCAGCATGCGTAGGCATTGTAAGGCCTGTATTACATAGTCTGGGAGACATACTCCGTATTAACCATCATACTAACCATGTTATACTGTTTTTTGTAAATAGGTTCTTTTTTGAAATTTGCTCCAGGGAGTAAAAATCGCAATTTTTATTAATTATGTCAAACATATAGCATCTTTTTTGCTCTTTACCTTTTGTTTAGTAAATAGACTTTACAAATAAGTCAAATTTGTTTTGCTTCTGTCTCTTTCTTTGCCTGAACTTCATTATCCTTAATTTATGGACATGAGTGTAGTATAAACTCATTGAGAAGTTCTTAAATTTTCAAAAAGTAAGCTTTAATGTTTAACATACATAATTAATAAAATTATTAACTAATGAAAAAACAAATTAAAATATCATGCAAAACTTAAAAGTTCTCTTTACTACTTATTTATCTTTGTTATTTTTATCCTCTAGAAAATGATCCATTGATCCATTGGGGAACCAATGGATCAATGGTTCCCCAATGATCCATTCTTTTTCAGAAGGAAACATAGTGCAACCTGCCAAGACAATTGTTAAACCATTGGAGCCAATGAAGAGGATTTTCGTGATTGCTTCATAACTATGAATGAAGCTTGGATCTATCAATATAATACCGAAGCAAAAAAAATAATAAATGAACAAGGAGTGAAAGCACAGCAAGTCACATTCTTTCAAGGAAGCTAAGATGCAGAAGTCTGCGGGGAAGGTCATACTGTATGTTTTTCAGACTGCCATGGAATCATCGTAACAGACCATTACTAGTGCCGATTAATGCACACTACAAAAGAAATTATATGATGCTCTGATCAAGAAACAATATGGTATGATTACCAAAAACACGTGTTCTTGTAGATATGCAACTGTGGTTGAAAAAGAGATGCAGATCAGGAATCAAAACGATTAGAATACAGAATTTTTCAACATATGCCATATTTTTCTAATCTTGCCCTATGCAACTTTTTTTATTCCCAGAATAAAAAGAAACACTGAGAAGCAAGAGAGTAAACAAAATAAAAAACATTCAAGAGGAAGGATACTGTTTTTCTACGTGATATGATGAGTTCTAAATGTTCTTCAACATGATATGATGAGTTCTAAATGTTCTTTGACGTGATATGATGAGGCAATATTATTAAGGCAGCATAAATTGTCCTCATGTCAATTTTTATTCATACCAAAGTTGTTATAATACATTGGTATCATAAATATTTTACATTTATATAAGACCTTTACTTTAGATTTTAAATTTATTAAATAGCAGTTTGTTAGATCAGCAACTATTTCACCAATCAAAAACTAGGTACTTGTGTATTAGCATCACCGCAGCCAAATGGGCTCCACAAGAATCACAACATTTTGCACCAAAATCTGATTGGTACTTACTCATATAAAATACATTGGAATCTTTGATGCTAAAAAATCAAGGTGCAATTAGCATGGAGCCAATTTTGCGGCAGAGAGGCTAATATGCAAGTACCAAAAACTGCAGTCAAACAGTGCAACTTAAATAAAATACTGCATTAGTTGTTAATTTGGAACATCATGGCTTTTGTTAAGCAGGCAACAATTATATCACCAACATTTATAACATGGAATAACATGTACAACAAATATTCAATAAAATATAATTCTACAAATTCAACAAAGAATTTCAGCATCCAACATCTTTTAAGATCCCAATGAGGGAAAAAAAGATTTGTCTCTACTTATGTATTATCGCAACCTATTGGCGTCATTATACGAAACATAGCACCTGGTTGCCAATTCAGCATGTACGACAAAATTGGGTTTGCCAACTTGGCAAGTTATTAACCCCGCATCACTTGCGCGAAAAAAACGACCTAAAGTTCTCGTGCAAGGTATTTCATACCCAAGGGTGTTTACATTGTGTTGCTACTATAAAATTTCTCTACAAAGGTAAAAAGGGAAGAGAAGTAGGAAATACAATGTGTTAAATGCATTTTTCAAATATAAATTTATTTTTTCTATTCTTTTTATAAGGGCCTTCAGTGCAGTGTTTATACACTTCTTTAATCTCCTCATGAGTGACTGCGATGTTTTCACTGGATCTTAATTTTTTTTAATCTGTATCTTTTTAAAATTAAACATATAGGAGTAAACTCTATTCTTTAAATTAAAAAATTTTGGAATTTCTTTTTTTTTTTATCTTTTATTGTTCCAGCACAAGAGTTTTTATTTTCAAAAGTTCATCTGAAAGTGGATAAGATGTGTACCAGTTGTCTCCTTTAAAATTAAGTTCTTCCTAAATGTTTTTGTGTCTCTATGTATAAAACATTTACTTTCAACAGTGTCTCCCTTTGGATCGATTTTAGTGGAGGAATCATATTTGCTATTACACTTTTTATCATTTGATTTTACCTCATCATAACCACGAAGAGAATTTCTTCATCTGAAAATACTGTTGCACTATATCTATTAAATACTGTAACTATTAAATTACTTAAATATCACATTTCTTCATCATAACTACAAAAATACACCATAGCATAAGAAAAATTTAAAACGTAATCATGCATTCAGAACTGTAACGGTGTGATTCATGCCCAGGGTATGACATACCCGAGGAGGCGATATCCAAAAATAGATATTTGGAATTCGTCTACAAGCTAAGGCTCCTCAAAGGATGTGACCTTAAAGTCAGTTATACAAGAAACTATCCATTTTCCAAAAAATGTTTAGAAGGAGCACTAAAAAAAGTTAGACGGTGGGTGGGTATGACACACCCTGCGCATGAAGTGCCGGGAAAAAGAGTTGGCGATTGTTTCGATAATACGTAAGTACCGATTTGTATTATATTAATTTAGGAAGTTAATAAGTATTCAATGATTTGCAACAAATACATATTAAATAAATTTTCATTTCTTACGTATTAAAATTTAAAGAAAAACACATTTTAACTCAGCTATCGCCTGTAATTTCTTACAACAAATTTTGACAATACTTGGAATTATGAAGATGAAATACTTTATGAAATACTTAGATGAATAACTCTGATTGAAATACTTTAAAATTAAGTACGCCAATTGAATAAAATTAAGGTCTTGCATTGTAAAAAAAATAATCTTAGTCAGAAAATGATATGAATCAGAATTCTCAAATGAAACATGCATATAAATAAATGTAAAAGTAACTTAAAAAATAATCGAATCACCATACCGAGAATGGTCTTGGCCATCAGCCGTTCACCTTGAATTAAAGGGTTGCTTAAACGAGATACCAATAATCGGCACCCTGAGAGGGTGCTGGTAAGGAATGACATTTTTGAAAGAAAAGCAGTTGGTGAGCTTATCACATTTCAGCAATTCAAAACAGTTAACTTAAATAATAAAACATATGTAAAGATTCGTTAAAAATAAAGAAAACACTTAGTAGAAGTAGAAGTACATGCATCAATTGTTGTCGAAAATTTATTTAGTTGTTTGCAGTTTATTTTCTTCCCATTAAATTTATGCTGGAAAGTGTTTGAACTAAATAGATTCCAGTAAATATTAAAAATATTTTTGAAAACAACATGTAATCTCTTAAATATATTAAATTCTTTGGGTTCAGGATCACCATTTGAGCCCATTGTTACAAGGGTGTTCGGACCCAAAAATATAATTGGATTTCAAAAGTGCTACTTACCAAACATAAGGATAGTAGAATTTCTACAAGATTAATATTGAATCATCTATATCAGATTTCATCATATTTATTTCACTAATAATGTTAAATTCATATTAAAAAGAAGTCAATTAAGAAATCCTTCAGGTAACAATTCCTTTCTCCGTTGGCATATTGAAATGTTGCCTCATTCAAACAGCGTTAACTAGTTCTCAAAAAAATTTTCAATTCCAAACAACATTAAATTAACTTGGAATCATAAAATACATTTTGGCTTTTTTTTTTAAATAATTTTATTCCAGAATTAGACGTGCAATGTCACCATAATCAATGGACCGTGATTGTTAAGGCTAATTCACTCGAAAACAATAAACGGCGAAAATCTAGCAAGGGCATGAAAACCTTTGATTAGCTACATATTTCCATTCACTGCTTACAGTCTTGTATGAATTATACTTAAGAGTAAGAAATCAATCATTGAAACACCAAATATAATATTTATTTACTGAAACTCACAAAAAAAAAATTGTAATTAGGATAATAGCCTTTGATGCTCCATATCCCACAAAAACTAACTGTAACTGTATGGTTGTAATTGCCTAGTGGTCATGGTTGCAAACCCTTAGAAGGCAATAATTCAGTGGATTGGTATATTTCAGTTTTGATGTAATTAAAAACCCATTGTAAGAGGAGTTGAAGCCTGTTAAATTTATCAAGACTCAAATTCCCTTCTTTAGTATAACATAACTGGGTAGTGATGTTTCCACTCAGGTGTTGATTGCGTCATCTGGTTAAAAGGTGTGATATGGCGACATCATCAACTTATCGGTGATATCACTGAAGAGCAAATCACGCTTTAGTTCGTGGTGTGAGATGATGTCTTGGATGTCAGTCAAGCACTGGCGCGTGAAAAATTCCCCCTCGATGTTTGTTTTCCACTTCAACGGCATAACGTTTTGGTAATGCATGCTAATATTAGAATAAAGTGAAGGTTAGAAATTGAATGTATGTGGTTTCGAATTAATTGCTTCTTTACTTGTTGAAAAAAAAATAGTTTTGTAACAGGAACTATACGATGATAGTTCTATAGAAACTTTACGGCCATAGAAAGGAAAGTACAGTGTAATAAGTGATTCTAACGGGTAATAAAACTGCAAATTGGTTCAATGAGCTATAATTGAATATCTGACAGACTTTAATTAAGAAAATTTCTAAGAATTTATTTCTTCCAGAGATGCCTGTGGTATTCTTGAAGATTAATAACATATATTGAACGGAGAGACATGTCAGCAGCATATGATTAGGAAAAATGATTCAATATCTATGGAGCAATTTTTTTACTTTCAAAACCAGACTGTTTAGTGCTATCTGTTTCAAATGTCAATCCAATCACATGACACGTATTCAAACCGTGGGATGCAAAAAAAACCTGGAAAGCTAGTCTACAAAAGCTGTTCAAAAGTTTTAGTACCACTTTTTTAATGCTATTTTTGTCATAAAAAGCAAATCGGCTTCTGAAAGCGATTTATTTCGTCTCTCAGGGCGTTAGCTTTAAGTTCAAGCTCGTTTGACATGAAATCAAAAAGTTAGCGTACCTTTGTACAGGTAGCAAAAAACGTTTAATAAGCACAAAAAAACTAAGCCCCCAAAGGAGTATAATGCTGCGAGCCTTTGTGCTGTAAGCAAAGTAAAAATTCGTCGACAAATTATAAAGATACTATCTATCAAATTTTTTGTATAAATTTATAACCGGGCAAATTCTGCTTTCATAAAAATTGACAAATGTACTTTACCTTAAATTCTCACAAACCAAGACAAATCCTTACCGTTCTTGAGTTCTTATAATCTACCACTTTTTAGTTACATGATTCTGAATTCTACATCTCTTCTTCACTTTCAATTTTTTAAAAAAATTCTTTCTTAACCTTCAAAAACACTTTATTTCTAATTTTATGACAGGCAGAATTTTTTTCTATCTGCCCACGAAATTTTTCACTTATTGTGTTTTTATATCTCGGATTAATTTCTGAATTTTTACTCTCAAAATTATTTTTCTAAATTACAATGAAAGGGTTATGTATTTATTTATACAAGAACCTCATAACTTAAAGCCGGGTCATACTTTTGTGCTGTATTCGGATTAGCTAGGATTATCAGGGTTATTTTTAACTAGTTCTTCTCCGTTATTTAATTAATTCCTTAAAATTTAATTTTAATGTAACTCTTTTATTTTAAAATAATTCAAAAGAAATAATAAATGTAAAGTTTTATTTTTATTTAAGAAATTATTTAACACTGGGGATTGGACACACGCAATAAAGTCATAAAAAATGTCATGATTGGAGATTGGAGCCCGACATGGGTAAATGCTCCAGTATTTGAATATCTGCATTTGCAATCAATTCTTAATCCCTATATTGCAATAAATAAACACAATAAATGTGTTTTAAAATACGCTTGTTTATGTGAAATAAATATAAATGCACAAGATTAAAATTAAAAATATGAGGTAAAACGCTAAATTAAATTAAATTACATTAAATTGCAAAAAATTGTTGGACCTCAACTCAGCAGGCTGTGTAGGAAAAAATCATTGCACAAAATTTTGACAGCAAAGACTTTCAAGCATACACTAGATTTATATAAAAGATGGTATACATAAACATTAATTGTGAATTGTTTGTGTGAAGTGTCTGTACAACATATGCAGATGAAGTGTCCGTTAAAAATGGAAGGCCCTGATGCCGATCTGGACAGACAAAGCTCTGTTAGAGAAACTTTTGTTCCAGAAATACGAGAACCGCTGAAGATGTACTCGATCGAAACAACCGAGAACAACTTAGATCTTTATTAGGTGCAGGATATGTTGCTTCTGTGGTCATGTGAGGATTTTTTTTAAAAAATACACATCTACTGAAAACAGCGTGCAACTTTGACACTTCGGAAAGTCTGCATTTTTTGGCATGTTCATGGAATTAACGCAAGCTTTCCATATTCCGCTGTAAAACAAAAAATTTTACAATTAGAAAAGTCTGTGAGGAACCATGAAACATACATAAAACATCTGTAGAATGTTTTATAGCGTTGTAAGGAGACACCTATTAGTTACTTCTTATACTTTTTTGAATGAATTACGAGATCATGATCTGAAGTGTATCGTGTGTATGTCTATTTATTATGTAATTATGATCCAAATAATACCTTGCATAGCCCTGCAAATTGGGGAAGTTTAACTTTGACAACTCTGTACTAAAATTAATGCATGAGTTGGTGCAGTAAATCGTGCGCTAATTTAACATAATCATATAAATGAAATTACCTGTTCTTATTCGGTTCTGAATGTGCATGCGTAAGTTTCGGCATTTTGATTTCAAATATATCATGTTGGATAGTAAATATCGATAGTTAATTAAGTATTTGAACAATACTATTACATATTTGGTGATTTGAAAATATATTTAAAATGTTGAAGATAGAGGGATGTTATTATACTATACTTTTATACAAAAGCATATAAAATATTTTGCCGGAACAAGGTGCTCCAGAAAATTTTAAAAAAAGCTAGATTGCTGTGATGACTGTGATAAGTTTAGTACATATCAAAAACGTCATGAGAGTAAAATTCAGCTACAAATCCATAGGTAGTTGAATTTTATACTCATCAACTTTAACTCGTGTAAGTTAAATTATAATATATTATTTGTATAAAAACAGAAAAAATTGCCTCAAGATTAATATAAAGTTCCTTTCATAGTGAGGTTGATTTCTTTTTTGTATATAAAAGAATTTTAGAATCCGTAACAGAATTTTGCTTGGTATCACCCCTATGATACAATGTTGCGAATACTTTACGATTAATTTTTTTCAATTCTTTTTAATTGAGTTTTAGAGAATAGCCCTTGCTTCAAATCTAGTTAATTTATAAGCCCATAAATATTTTTCTTTGTAATCAAGCCTGCATAGAAATAGATTCAGTTTTTGTAAAACTATTGAAAACTTGTATCTTGTTTCAAATTACCATTGCATTTCATTGCATATAAGGGATAAAAAAATTAAAGAATAACTTTAATTAATCTTGCTGTCTATAACCCGGTTGTTGTTTCTTTCTACAATTTAATTGCTTATATTATCTCACAAACATTTCATTCTTCTTTTATTGACCCAGAAACCCTGGGTGGGCAAGGCCTTCTCACGCACCCGCTTAGCACAGATCTCCACTTAGTCACTTTTAAAACTTTAAAATCACCCTCCATTCAATCAGCCCATCTCAATTTGGGCCTACCCCTCGTTCTAAATCCAATAGGTTGGAAATTCTGAACGCCTAGGATGAGGGATCCTTACTGCAGATGTGATCTGCAAACCTCAAACGACCAATCTTGATGGATTTATTGACATTTGCTTCCCTAAATAGCTTATACAGTTTAAAAATATGTCAATGTGTATGTGTCTCCCCAATCCATTCTCATGCCCGGCATCAAAGATATATCGAAGAATTTTTAGCTCAAAAATTGCCAGGTGTTCAGTCTGTGATTTAGTGAAAGTCCAAAAATTTCAGACCCATAGGTAAGTACGTGTCTGGGGACTGTTTTATATAGCGTAGTTTTTGAATGTCTTTTAATCAATTGCGACGGTAAGAAAGCTCTTAGACCATGAAGACAGAAATTAACAGCAATAATAAGTCTTTTTTGTATAATTTAAGAACCAAATATTTCATTAGTTTTTATAATTCACTTTTAGGAGATGAACGTGTGGTGTAAGTGGCGTAGTGTACACAGCCACAACCCCCGCATCACGGGGGTGGGGACCCAGGATTCTAGGGGGTCTAAAGTACATTATGTTATGGTTTTCTAAACTTTATAAGATCCGGCTTGAGGCCCAACATTTCCCGTTTCAGGGGACCCTAATATTCTTTGTTACACCACTGAATGAATTTTACCATCCTCTTTTCATATGTCTTGCTTTTAATTTTGACATTTTAAGTAATTTTAAGACATTTTGTATCTGTTTTCATCAGGGCTAGTTTATTGAATCGCAGAGATATTTTCAACAATTATTTCATTGCATTTTTAAAGCCAATTCATAACAAATGTGGATTGCAAGGCTTGTAATGGATTAAGGCATATTTGTCAAGTTTTATTGATATTCTTGAATGGCTCCAACATCAGTTAGCTTCGTGAAACATCCAAAGAGAACTGATATCAAACTTACTAAGTCCCCAAAAGGTTATAATTTGAAGCGTGCAGTGGACTAATGCAACAGTATATCAAAAACTACATTAAAATCAGTGAAATACTTATAATCTTTTACATATTTATGTTTATGAAATCGATCAATAAAATCACTTTATAGCAATGTAACATTTTATTTTAGGTTTACGTAAAAATAATCAATTCGGATTAAATTATTAAGCTGATTTCAAAATTGGACATAGTTTTTTTATCTATAAGGACATTTTTATAAATGTGTGAAAAACCTTTTTCTTGAAATCATCGTTTGAAATCTTTTGTGTGTGTGTAAAAACACATCCACTTTTAGTCATTCATCATACTGAAAGAATTATATTCTCTAATTATAAAGCCAAACAAAAGTCGAAATAAACTTCAATCTATCGTTAGATATTTAATGGTGAAATATGTGTTTTTGTAAGCTGTGATGGTTCACATTCGCGTCCTTTTACTAATCCTCTCGTGGAAAAAATTCTTTAATCGTTGTCCATGTTTAAAACCACCTTCCATAGAGAGAACTCTACTTTATGCTAGTTTGTGTGCTATTTAAACCTCGGCACTGTGAGTGTTGGAGTTAGTCATTACGCAGTTATTAAAGTGAGATTAGCGAAGTGCCTTTCGGAAACCTTAGTGAAAGAGAGAAGTTTTAAACTGGATTGTAGTCTACCCAGGAAAGATCTGACGAGTTCTCTTCTATCGGATCACACTCAGATAAGTGTTTCATTATTTGCCTTTCGAACTTAAGATAGTTATCTAAATTTTGATTGCTCCCTTGGTTTATAATCTTGATTTGTAATCTTAATACTTTTGAAGAACTCTCCAATGATAATTTTGGTGACGGCCTCTTTACCACACTTTCTAAGAAAGATTGAATTCCTGACCTCCTTAATTGGCCCTGGAGATCATCAATAAAATTCTTCCAAATGACATCACAATCTACACCGATGGCTGTAAAATAGATATACGGGCAGGCAGTGGAACTTATATTCAAACGCCTCAAAAGAAACATTCGATAAAACAACGTTACCCAGATTTCTGTTCCATTTTTCGAAGCGAATTATTTGCAGTTGACATGGGACTAGAGAAAATCATGAGTTGAAGTAACTACGAAGACCTCTGGATTCTACCTGACAGCCGTAGTTCAATTCAGCACCTTAAAACCTGGGCCCCACATCGGAGAAAAAAATCATTTTATCTATCCTACGAAAAGTTAAAACTCATTTCCTATCATCCCAAAGTACATTTTCAATAGATCCCGTCCCATGTCAATATCTACGGAAATGAATTGGCTGGTACTCTTGCAAAGGAGGGACAGGACCATCCTGCCCCTTCCACCTCAGAGCTCACATATTTAGAATTACTCTCAAGGCAAAAGACTCAAAATAAAGAAAAATGTTTAAGACTTCCGTTTCATAAATGGTGTAAAGACAAAAGACTATGGCTTTCTTTATCTTTTCCTTGTGACAAACAGTCCAACACTAGTCTGTTTCGATTTTCCAGTGGACACTCAAAAAGTCTCACTTTTTCTGGAGGCAATAAGAGGTTCCCTATTTACACTAAATGCCAGCTAGAACAGGCCTCACCTCAGCACATCTTGGACTGTCTTAGCTAGGAAGATATCCATGATAGTTTACATCTACACTGCTGGCCACCGTAAATGCAACACCAAGAAAGACAAGAGATAGCACAACAAAATTTATTTTGTAGATAACTTGTTGACCAAGTATCAAATGATTAAATTTATAGACTTCTGTGAAGTGTGGTTCCTGCCAGAATCAGTAGCCAGAGTAACCGCCATGGTTGGAGATCACCTCTGCCACACACCTCGGCATTGATTCAAAGAGACTTTGGATGTGTTCTTGGGGTACAGCAGACCAAGCAGCTCCCACACGTTGCCAAAGTTGATCTGGTGTGGTAGCTGGGGGGTGTAATCTGGGTCAATCGTTGAGCAACCATGGACCACATACAGGACAAAATAATAGGAACACTCATTTAAAAATGAGTCGTACTTCAACCACCCAATTAACAGCTGCGACGAAAAGGAAGGTATCAGTCAAGTATTTTACAGTGTGAAAGTTGCTTGAGAAAATTCTGTTCTCAGCTAAGCGGGATTATGTGCGACCTCTCTGACGTGAAAAGAGGTATGGAAATTGGAGCTCGCCTCACTGGAGCCTCCGTGTCCAGAACAGCCAACCTTGTGGGTGTTTCAAGGACCACTGTGTCAAGGGCTATGACAGCTTACACAAACCTGGGTAAGGTGTCTTCTGCGAAGCACAACAGTAGGCGAAAGTTGAAGTTGAAGGACCGTGATAGACGGGTGTTGAAGAGGATAGTCGCCCGAAATCGCAAGACTACACTGCCGCAGATAACGTCCGAGATGAACACCCTCCTTCTGAACCCCGTATCCATGAAAACTATTCAACGAGAGTTGCATGCTGTGAACATCCACGGCAGAGTAGCTATTCGAAAACCGTTAGTTTCGGGGCGGAATGCTGCAAAGAGATTACAGGGGTGCCGAGACCACCTAAACTGGACGCAACTGGAATGGGAACAAGTCATCTGGTCTGACAAATCCTCATTTACATTATTCCAGACCACCGGACGTGTATTCGTCTGGCGAACACTGACAGAAGCATTTCATGTTGATTGCCTAGTTCCAACTGGGAAACATAAAGGGGATTCTGTGATGGTTTGGGCAGCAATATCTTCCCGTGGGTTGGGGCCTCTCGTTGTCTTGAGGGGGATGATCACAGGCGACCATTATCGAAGCATTCTCCCAGATCATCTTCACCTATGCTTCAGACTCTCTTTCCAGGAGAACGTTCTGTGTTCCAAGACGACAACGCCCCTGTTCACACGTCAAGCTGTGTTCAAACATGGTTACATGAGCATGATGATGAAGTGGAACATCTAACCTGGTGTCCTCAGTCCCCTGATCTCAATATCATTGAGCCTTTGGGGGGTTATTTAGAGAACAAAGTCCGTGCTCGGTTTCCACCTCCTTGCACACTATTTGAACTCGAGACTGTCCTGCACAAAGAATGGGTGCAAATTCCTATGAATTTTGTTCAAGACCATTATTTTTCAAACCCACGTCGAATGCAAGCAGTCATTCAGGCCAAAGGTGGCCCAACACCTTACTAATAAAAAAATTTCATTTTTTCACAGGGGTTCCTATTATTTTGTCCTATACCTGTATTTTCTATCGGCGAAAGATCCGGAGAGCGAGCCAGCCAGGGAAGCAATTCAATCTGGTGATGGACGAAGAACCTTTGGACAATGCGTGCCACGTGTGGTCGCGCATTATCCTGTTGAAATATGGCTGTGGGCAAGCCCTGAAGGTAAGGAAGGACAACTGGCTCCAACACCTCGGAGATATAGCGCTGGCTGTTTAAAGTACCGGCAATGCGTACTAGAGGAGTGTGAGAGTGATATCCAATACCGCCCCATACCATAATACCCGGTGCAGGACCAGTGTGGTCGGTGCATAACGCAGCTGTTCAGCATCCTCTCTCCACCTTGTCTCCAGACTCGAATCCGACCATCGTGGTGTTGCAGACAGATACGTGACTCGTCAGTAAAGACAACTTCATTCCATTCTGCCACCCACATCCTTCTTTCATCGCACCATTGGCGTCGGAGACGTCTGTGGTTCTGTGTCAAGGGTAGACCAAGCAATGGACGTCTTGCGGACAGACCACTCTGCTGTAAACGGCGTCCAATGGTACGCGCAGACACTGAATCATGCGTTACAGACTGAATGTGCTGTGCTATGGTTCGTGATGTGACTGAGCGATCCGTCACTGTAATGCGCACAATTTGCCTGTCCTCACGTGAAGAGGTATACTGAGGTGGATACGATCGACCACGTCGGCCCGTCGTACCCTCCTGCATCCAACGGTCACATATCCGCCTTACAGTGGTTTGGTTTCGACCAACACGACTACCGATTTCCCTGAAAATAATCCACGATCTCGGTAGGCCACTATCCTTCCTCTGTCGAACTCGGATATTTGATCAAAAGCTGATCACTGTTTTCTACGAGACAACTGATACTTTTTGAAAAAACCACAAGAAAAACACAATTGCCGAACTTGAAATCGTCGAAATCTCCAAGCCTTAAATAGCGCTTTGAGGTGGCACCACAGGCGTGCGTGATGTGTGTCTGCGCTGAAATTCTAATCATTTGCACATCTCACCTCCGCTAATGTATGTTGTAAATTTCATGATATTTGTTGAAAAGCGTCATATAGAGGGCGCTGCTCTGTAACGCGAAACTTTTGTTTTTGTTATGTGTAGGAGCTCAGTGGCAGGTGAGCTACCATTTGGTACAGTTGTAATCTGTAATTGAAGGGTGGTTGCCCTAATAATACAACCTAAGTTTTAATCATACATGTTTAATGTTCGTGTCATGTCCGTGTCGTCCAGCAATAAAACCTTATAAAAGACAAAAAAGGATCGTCTTCGTTCTACCACTGAATTCACCAGATGTAATAATATTTGCGTGCTTCCTTCAGGGTGTTGCATTTACGGTGGCCAGCAGTGTAGTATCGGACTTCATTGAAGTCAATGGTTTTCCTGATCTGATCTGACCAGACAGGAGATTAGTAACAACAACATAATCTTGATTGATCGTAAATTAATTGAACCGAAATAAAGTGATAAATTTTATAACAATGTCTGTTGATTCGGTGTCCCAAACTATACCCGCGACCTTAGGGCCTCGACAGTGCCGGATTACTCATTAGGTGGAGTAGACGATTGCCTATGGGACCCACGCTTTTTAGGGGACTCAACAAATTGAGAAAACCAAATATTTAGCTATTTTTTATTACAAGAATTAGTTTTTTTTATTACAGATTCTAATAAATAATTATTGTTTAGTTATATTTTTTTTAATTTGCTGATAATTTGTTATTTTATTTGTGCAATGAAATATATTCCTAAAATGTTGTGTAATAAAATTATTAGGCTACAGGACCTCGAGAATTCAACTGCCTAGGGGTCTCCATGTCATTTAATCAGTGACGTAACGTACACCCCGCATTGCTGGAGGGGCCCAGGGACTCTAGGGGGCCCAAATATTGACTAACGCTAAGTACGTATTTAGGCTTGGGGCCCAAAATCTGAGTTTGCAGAGGAACCCTAATATTCTCCGTTACGCCACTGTGTTTAATCCAACACTGGGCCTCGATAAAGTTCAATTAAATCCTGGAATTATGGAAAAAATCCCGCTATTTTATTGATTTGTGTTTAATTTTTCCTTTAAAGTCTCCATTTGATTTAGAAACTAATATTAAATATTATTAACTATAGGTATTCTGTCATTTAACTAAATAGGTACAAATATTACTGGTAAGTATGAACAAAGTATGGGTAATAAAAGATTGAATGGATATCATTTTTTTGTATTCAGTGTACTTGATTAGCTAAAATCGCCATGAATTCGGCGAAATCCGGATTTAGTAAAATAATTTAAAAGCTTTTTGAATTGTTTGCTGAAATTTTTTGGGATATTTTTTACAATTAAAAATATAAAAAAAAATTAAGAATAAATTTCAAATTTTATTATTACTTTTTTGACATTTTAGTAAGTTATTTACAGCCATTGATTGTTCTGTTTTAATCAATTAACGATTGTTTAAATATATTGAACATAACAAAGCGTAAATTCATGCAATGAAACATTGCACAAGTAATAGTGAAATATACTTTTTATGCATTCGAAATTGGGAAAGAAAATTATTATTTTAATTGTATGAAATAAATATTAGACTTACTTTTCTAAATATTCTAGAAACTTCTTTTAAGAGAAAAATAATTAATTATTTTTGATAAAAAGAAGTCTTAAGACTGATTCTACATATAAAGCGTTTAATCCTGAAATCTTAATTTTAAGCTATGTATTACTGTTACTATTCTGTTTTGTCCTGTACTGTCTTGATTAGACTTAAGTTAAACTTGTAATACAATTTAGTATATTATTCCTTTATCTATGTAACATTGATAACTATAGGATGTAGTTTTTAATTAAGGAACCACATCACAAGCTTATAAATTTTGATAATATTCTTAATAAAGAGATCCATTTTTCTACAAAAAACTTTCTTTTTTAGTGCGTAAAATAATTTTTAATTTTCAAATACAAAATTAAACTTTTAATGTCCTGATTAAAGATTACAATTGCTTTAGTAGTATTCATGCTTCCGAAATTTGGGATATTTCAGAGGATTCAGTTACTTTTCAACTTATAAATTATCTGCTTTCATGTACGAATAAAATGAGAATGGAACAGCTAATTCGTTTCATCTCAAAGGAACCAAAAGTTTTTTCAAGTTTTGATTCAAATAATTATGTAATAAACGATTCTTAATAAATAAAACATTGTTAACTTAAAATAGAAACTGTTTTCTATCTTTTTTTTTTTTTTTTTTAATATCTACGAAATGCTTTGATAAAGAGAACCACTTTCTATCTAATCGAATAAGTACTTTTGATTCCATGTGTGAAAGAAAAGTTTAAGTAAATGGAAAAACCAACGAATTTTGCTTTGTGGAATGAAAGGCTTTTCACAGCTTACGTTTCTATTAACTTTTACTACTCCATACTTAAAATGTCCTTCTATGTAAAAGCTGAATTACCAACACTGTCAACCTTTAAACAAAAGAAAAATAAAACAAAACAAATGAAGTGAAATGAGGTGTTTATTGACTATGCAAGCTAAGAAAATATGACAAGAAAATAGACAATTGATAATGAAGACCATGATAATGAGGATATGAAAAGAAAATAGACAAATGACGGCAATACTGTTGTGAGAAGAGATATTTCATGTGAGGTAGGATTTCATGCTGTTGTCTTCCTGTTTTTAGAACCGTTCTTCTTCCTCTTTTGGGATCCGCACACACATTGGCAGTGGGAATGGACATCTTCGGAGCACTTCCAGGAACATCCAGGCTCCCGGATGCAGCTGGTTCGATATTCCCGGATTTCACGAGGCTCCGTTTCCCGGACTCGGGATATCAAAGAAGAGACGAAATTTGATTCGGGAGGTGTGTTTTTTTCACCAGAAACCTGTAACGAGAAGTTAAGTGTTTTTCATAACTGATCAAAGATGAAATAAAATTAAACATCCTCTGTCAAGGTATCAATTCTTAATTCAAAAACAGTTGAGCTCAACTCGTTCTAAACCAAAATTAGAATGTATGTCAAGATATTAATTCTTTATTTTTAAGCGTCATATAAAAATTCTTTTAAGTTAATTCCTACTTAGGTCAACAAAGAAACATTTTATTTTAGTTACTTTTTATTAAATAATTACAATTAATATAAATATGTACATACATATGACAGAATCACAATATTAAGTGACAAAAAAAGGCAATTTTCCTTGCTAATTGCAAGGGAAATCGCATTTTCCTTTCTACTCGCATTTTCCTTTCTACATATGGTGTTGGACTATTTTTTTGTTTGTTCCTATTTATTCATTCATTAAATTTAAATATTCTAATAAAATAGTATAGTACTTATCCGGAGCTGATTTCAAAAATGAATAACATAGCAACACATTAGAATTGAAAAAATGAAAATTTGTTTATAAACTTTTAGTACAGAATGGGCCCCGTTTATGTTATTTTTTGTACATATATATATAAATTTTACTAATTTTTTCCCCTTTTAGTAATAATAATTCCTTTTTCTCTTCTTAATTTTAGCATATTTTATAAATATCATTTAATGACAACTATTTCAGGCTCTTTGTTATTTTTGTTACTGCACTTTCTGAAATATAATGAGATTCATTTCTTTTATATCAGTTAAAAGTCGTATGCAATTTTCAAAAAGGCAAGGGAGAAAAAGAAAAGAAAAGAAACATGCGCATTATGGTTGACCAACAATTTTAATCTGTCGAACAAATGGAATATAATCATGCAATAAAGATAATATAAAACACAAACGACAGACAAAACATAAATTAGCATTGCCAGATGTTCAAAATAAACATAGAATGATAGTACACATGAAATAGGCTTAGTTAATCCTTGATATTGATTTTTTTAAATGATGTATCTTCCCTAAATTTAACAATTTATTGAATCGTTTTTGTTTGCACGTAGCCTGGTTTATCTTCCCTTCAAAATCTATTGCAGAATTAAAACTCGAGTGTTGCAATAATTTAAGAGCGAATGTTTTTCGCTTTCAGAATTTTATGAGCCAAATCTCAGAAATGGCGTATCTTCTTCAGGTAATTACGAAACGGTTTCTAAAGAACTGTTTCACACAAATAGTTTCTCAGAAACTTAATCTAATTCGTTTTTTTTAAAGTTCTAATTAATTTTGTTTATATTTTACTAGCTTAATTTATTTTTAATTACAGACAACAACAAAAAACAGCACAATGTTTTCTTAGAAAAAAATAAAGAAAAAGAAATGAAAATAACTAATTGCGCATCAAGATAAATGTTGTTGAAACTGAAATCTGCTCCTTTAAATTTTTCCCGCGTGAATTTAATCCAGATAATGAAGTAAACTGTCGAAATCGTTCTGAAATGCTATGGATTATTCCGCTTTTTAATTCCTGGAAAACAGATTAGTTTGTGGTCACGTGGTATCTTGCGAAACCACGCAAAATGACTATCCTCTTTTTTTTTCTTTTTTGCCTTTTTATGCTTAAAAAATTTTTTTTTGTCTTTATAGATGTCGCACAAATCTTCCACGTGAAAACTGACACATATACATTTTACTTCTATTTTATTTGATAGGCAATTTATTTCCAAAAATGGAATTTAACCAGTTGAAAGGATATTTTCGTGGAATATTTTCTGACCAACAGAAATTCGAAGAAAGGTTGTTCAGTTATAAGTAAAAATATTTAGAAGATGTTATCTTTAACGCTATACTTATTAAATTTTACCTTTGATTGGGTTATATACATTCGTTGTATTATAGTTCTAATTTATGATTTCTAAACTTTTGTATAAATATTTAATACGTAAACGAGTTATTCACTACAGTTCTTAAAATAAATTCCTAATGAGACCTAAATTTAAAAGTTAACTAATTATTTATTAAGTTTTTATTAAATTTAATTTAAAAACTATATACACATTAATAGATAGTTTTGCTTTCTTGCAAAATTTTAAAACAATTCTATGAAATCTCTCATTGAACTTTAATGCTTGTATTCAGAATTGGTTTTTTAAAATTGAAATTATACTTAAAATACAGTATTACAAAGATAAAAAAAAAGTTATGCTTCTTCATATATAAAAAAGAACTAGTCTTAAATTAGACAAAGAATACGAAATATATCCTATTTGTAAGAGAAATTTTTAAGTAATCTTATTTGTTAATTATTTGCATTCTTTGTGTAAAGGTATTTGATGCCTGTAAATTAAACAATTCATATACTTAATTTTGTAAATAGTACTTTTTGGATAAGAATGAATATAAATGGAGTCATACCAGTTTATTCGATATTTTATTTTCTGAAACCAAAGACAGAAGTATTTTAAGATGAGAACCGACTGAATGAATTCAAATGCAGATAGAATCCCGAAATTTCTTATTATAATTGGGAAAACTAATTACATGAATTGAAGATAAATATTGAAGGAATTAATATTGAATATTGAAGGATTCAGTGACCGTAAGTCTGCAAGCGTCAACCAAAGCCTTGAATTGCGAAAATAGGAGAGAGATAAAAACAGTTTTCAAAGGAAGCATTCAATAATTTAAATAAGAATCAAAATTCAGAAAAGTTGTGATAAAACTATATAAAGTGATTTAGCAAAATTTTAATATGAGTCATTAACATAAAAAAATGTAATGTGACTCATTAGCATAAAAAATTGTAATATGAATCATTAGCATAAAAAACTGTAATGAGTTATTAACATAAAAAACTGCAATGAATCATTAGCATAAAAAATTTAATGATTCATTAGCATAAAAAACTGAAATGAGTCATTAGAATAAAAATTTTATTATGAATTCACTGACGGAAATTTATTTGTTTTATGCCTATTTAATTAACGAAAAAGTTGTTTTCATTTCAGTTCCTTTCGGAATAATGCTCTTTTTAAAAAATTAAACCATTTAAAGAAAACGTTAAATGTTATCATCAACAATCAATTTCTTTCTAATATTGACTTTCAACGACGGCCATGATACGTTCTGTTTTGCTCTCTGCCCATCCTTTTTTTTTTTTTTGACTACTCGGATTCAGTTAGACCGGTTCAAAGACCTCTTTTTTAAAAAGAAATAAAGAAAAACATTAAGAAGATAAAGAAAGAAATCCTACTCGCGCCATTTTTAAACTAGTTAATAATATTTAAATCGTATTTGGAGATGAAATATCACAAAAAAATCTCATTGCAAAATATGTAAAAGCCATTACGAAAATTTTTCAGTGTATTTTAACAAGAAAAAAAACCCTTTTACGAGTAACTTTCGAATTTCTTTACTTAATTTTCTGTTTTAATATCAGCTTTGCATTATTAGTTATGTTAACATTGCTTTTCTATCAAAAATGGTAAGAAAAAAATTATATCGTTCTAAAAATATTAGTATTATTCTATCATTCAGTGGAAACAATGCATTTTTAAATCATTCACAAGCACTTCGCTTATTTTGGAGTAAAGACTCACTAAGTAATAAAAAAAAGTAAAATTTTCCTGTAAAACTTCTTAAAAAACTCTTTATTAAATAAGTTACAAGATCTGCAGTTTTACAATTCCTCTAATGTTTTAAATAAAAATAGAGTTATATTTTTGTTTATTTTTCATCGCTTATTATATATTTAAAATATTTTTCTTTTCTAACTTACTAACTCGACAACACATTTCTAAAGTGTCCGAAAATAAACTTTATTTTTGTCTAGTAGCATGAATCTTCAATATGAATTAATAAATTTGTTTTCCTCAATCGTTCCATTTCTCCGCGTTCTCTTTGAGATTAAAAACTGAAAGGATAATTGAGAACACCAGATCAAAACAGAAAACAACCTTCTTTAAATTTAACTACTCTAAAACTTGATTATTTTGTGTGACAATGCTACATTGTACCAAATATTCTGATTAGCACTTAAAATATCAAAGAATCACAACCTCAAATGATTCCAAAATTAGAACATCGCTGTGGAAATTAAAAATGACTACACCGTCGCCATTCAATTACATTAACCATTAAAGTAATACATTTATTCTAATATTTAAATCCTTTCCTCGAAGTAATGCTCACTCAAAAGTTCTGCACATTACTTCAAAGAAACATATTTAGAATATATCTACTTAAAACAGATAAAAGGAACTGTTAATTGATAGATATTTTGATCTTTTAAGGCTTGGTTAATAATTTTTAAAGTGGTAATACTGACAGTAAACACTTATGTTTAACATTTATAATAAAAGTAAAATTATAAATGAATGATTGAAAGGATGCTCTAGAAAAAAAAATACGATGGAATATTTTAAATTACTCGATATAAAAAAGGAACTCTTTTCTTTTCGATGATACCTTACCGATATAAAGTTATAAAAGGATATATAGTAATTTAAAAATCTTATATCAATTTCTAAATTATTATTATTTATTTATTTGTTTGGCATGAAGCAAAGGTATATTTTTGTCATTTTAACTAATCTATGTCCAGATTTAAAACCAAATTTAGTATTGTCCTTAAAAAGTTTGATTCTAAAAATAGATAATGAAAGAACTCGAATCTAAGCCGCACTATTTTTCCAGTGTTTATGCTACTGAAAATCGAGTATGGCTTAGAATCGAAAACAAAACATTTGTTGGATGGGGGAAATTGAGTTTCTATCCCTTTCAAAAGAAAAAAATGTAACCGTTCATTCTAGCCACTTGCATCAATGACTTATTCCATTCCGCACCTATCTGCAGTATTCAGTCTATCCTAAACATCGTTGTCTGCTCGTATTTAGGAAATCACCGAAACATTAAAAATATCGGTAATAGCATCAAGGCGAGTTCACTATGACGCAAGAATGAAAAGAGAGGCAATTTAAAATGCAGAGAAAAAACGGAAATAGAGCTTCGACCGCTGAAAATTTGACACGGATGAAACAAATATACGTCGATGGCGTAAGCAAATTGATATAATTTTTGCTTGTAAATGATCAATAGTCTTTAATAATTCCTTTACATTCTTTAAAAAAATATTGCATAACAAATGAATTGGATGGTACAGAAGACGACATCGTGTGGGAAAATGGCGACGCCTGCATCAATTCCGAAGTCAGCTGTGATAATGGGAGTAACGAATCATTTTCGAAACATGATACTGATGATTAGAGTAATTATAGGTTCATGTATACATTTGAAAGTTTTGAATATTGGTACATTAAATTAATTATTAACTTCTTATTATTTCTCATTAAAAAATTTTTTTTTAAATTACTTAAATACTAGATATGAGGAACCTTTTACATATTTTTTAAAAAAATTTTCTCAAAAACGTGCAGAGAATTGGGGGTGTGGCTTAGAATCGATGACAACATTTTTTCACAAAAACATTTTGAGAATTTCGGGTGTGGCTAATATGGGCAAATATGGGATTTCAATAAACCGACCAAAATTTGCTGACTGGGTGGCGTGGTTGGTTTGTCGCTTGTCCTCTGCACCCAAGGTTGCGGGTTCGACCCCGGCCCAAGTCGGTGGATTTTCATGATGCAAAAAAATCGACAGCAGCCATGTCGTATGATTATGCGGCATGTAAAAAATCCCTTGAAATGCCCGTTTGGCTTGGGTGCTCTCGGCAAAATTAAATTCCTTAGTCCAATTTAGCATCGTCTGAGCTCAAGTGCCTCCATCTGGGGAGGAAACTGGGTGTCAAAATTACTTGCGGTAATTGGTGTCGCCTATACGGTGCCGCACTAAAAAGTGATACCAGCTCCTGGGGAACGAACTAGGTCTGCAAAGGTAAAATATCAATACGCAGCCCCATTAGAAAATAAATAAATAAACTATGTCGCAAACTAACGTTTATATGCCCCAAAAGAAAAAAAAGTGTGGTGTATGCATTGAATGAAGTTAAATATTTTACTTTTAAAATGACGTTCTTAAAAAGTAAATTATTATTAAACATTTTTCAGCTAATACGTTCTTTTAAAAAACTTAGTAATTTTTCTTCTGTTAATTAGACCTAAACAGTATTCATTTGAAATTCATAATCCATAATTTAGCTATAAAATGTTAGTCCATAATTAAAGATGATATATTAGAGATTTTAGTGATTATATTCCTTGCTTATTTTAGATTCCATGCGTTTCCTCTTACAAAAAAATTTTGTTAAAGAACTAAGCTGAAAAAAATAACGTAATTTTTTTTTTTTTTAAATTCTAACTAAAAAAGCGTTTTTTGGTTTAAATTGCTTCACTAAATTTTTTACTCCATCTTCATTTTAATAAACTAAAATAATTAATTATTTCGCCAATTAAGCTACATTTTCCTTATTTGCGAGATAACTCTATTTCTTTAACACTGTTAAACAGTTTACGAATTTAAATAAATTTATACTCATTAATAAAATAAAATGCAGGAAATAGTAAGATATGCACATAATTGAATACGCAAACATGATAAAAATTTAAAATGGTTCTTAAGCATTCAAGCGTTAATAATAATTTCGACGAACTAACTTAAATTCTTTAAAGGATAAGGGGAAAATAAAAATGCGTGAATCTCAAATATCACAATATGCGTCACTTCCTCGATTTCCCTGCATAAATATTCTAAAGTAAATATTTTAACACCTTAGAATGTGCACTTCACATAACATTCTGCATAACTTCTATCTATCTAACCGATTTAAAATGCTTTTAGAATGTGTGTAAAATTCTTTTTACGATGGTTCTTTTTTATTAAGGTATCCAACTACTCTTGCGCGACAACTTTTTTTTTAAAAAAATGGAGATATATGGGGATTTTTTGTGGTTTTTAGATTTGTTTAGTATATTTTAAGAAAAATATGTTAAAACTAAGAAGAGAAAAAGAAATTATTTTTACTAAAATGGGAAAAAATGGGCTAAAATTTACAAAAAAATAACGTAAACGGGACCCATTCTACAACATAAGTTTATGAACAAATTTTTAATTTTTCAATTCTGATGTGTTTCTATGTTATTCATTTTTGAAATGATCTTTAGGATAAGAGATATTTTAATTTTTATAAAAACTAGAGCACTTTATCTTAGTTGTTATATGAAATCGCTTGAAAAAACAGTTATTATATTAACATAAAGGACTGTAAATTTTGTAATAAAACAGTGATTGATAAATCTGAGGTTAAAACACTTCTACTATTAAACAGAACATACACAAAATTTTCAGTTAATTATTTTGAAAACTTTTTGAGCAATCGCTGTCCCCGTTTGAGCATTTTCAAAAAAAAAAAAAAAAAAAAAACACATTTTGAATAAAACGCGTTTTAAAGTATGACATATTTTGCTTAAAGTAATGGCATCTGCTTTCACTAAAACATTAATAGCTTTTGTTCTAGAGAACGGAAAATAATAAAATTGGTATTTTTATAAAACTAATAAGATGGTCTATAAAATAAAATCGTAAGAAAATTTGTCAATTTTTGGCAAAATTCACAATTTTAGGGTAGTCGGATACCTTACAGGAATAACTTTTTAAGAATGTGATATTTCATTGAGTTAGGTCTTTGGTTGTATTGCAATTTTAATATTGACTTTGGTGGAACTTTAATTAAAAGGGAATGTTAAGAGCTTAAATTAGTTATTCTTATGAGTTTTGATTCGTAAGGGAACACATTGAAGCTGAAAGTCTAAATTTACTCAGAAATATATTTATCTATAGACACAGAAATCATTTGAACATTAAAAATAAAATAATCAAACAGGTATTGGAAACTTAAAAATATGGATGCCACAGTATTAAAAACAACGCTGACTTAGGATATTTAACTAGTTTTGTGGCTAGCCAATCTTACCCCCTTTTCTATTTATAATACTGAGAAAAATCCTGTGGAGAAAATAATGGATAGAAGTACTAAATCCGTTATATAAATAAATAGGTTATTTACTTAAAGATGCAGCGGTTGACATACTTAGGAAACTTCTGAGGGCTACCGTACCATTTTAAAATCCTATTGTGTTACCAACTAAAAAAACTAACTATGCAATTTTTTTTAAAAATTACATTTGTTTATTGTCTATATTCTTTAGGTAAATATGAAATTAATTTTAGTTAATCTGTATATATATATATATAACAAAAACAAACTGAAATTAAATTGTACATAAGAAAGAAATTGAAGTATAGTTAGTGGTAAATAACAAATGAAATACAACAGGTTTTTTTTCCATCAGAATTATTAGCTTTAATGAGAACAATGGAACCCTTTTTTGTTATCATCAATAAGTTTTTTAATATTGGGTCAGTAGGTAGTGGTTGCCATTCGAACACAATTGCACGAATATTTATCACTGAGTCTTCTGTAATTATTTTTAATAAAATTTGTGTTATAACGTGATTTACCAAATGCCCTCATAAGCTACTAGTTGTTCGCAATCGACTTGTTTGGCGATCTCACTGTAAAGAGGCATTCGAAAATGCTTAGATCCAGGGACGTCTTAAGACTTCTTGAGGCCCTGGGCCCCTACACAAATGAAGGCCTCACCTTTGAACTTTAAATGTAGACAGTACATATCATGCGTTGTCAAATTCTCGAACAAACAATAACCCGAAACAAATAAATGTGCATGACTTACAATCGCACAAACCGGCAGGACCGATTGATGACTGATGGTGTATGGTGGTAGACCTAGGCCTGTACTTAGGCGATGGTCATCACATGTAGTCAGTTGACATATCGTCCGAAATTCCAAGTTTTTCGGAGAATACAACCAGAAATGACGTTTGACCGTTGAAATTATTAGAATTATAATCTCATTAATGCTCAATCGAGAACGAGACGAGGTCCCTATTTCGGCCTAGGCCCTGGCCCCTGCCTTAAGACGTCCCTTCTTAGATCATGATGAATAAATTAACAGTAAGCAAGTTATTGCCAGATTCGAGATCCAAATACAGATTCAAAGCTATAATAATACTGGCTAAATAAATGTATATTAATAATTTTTTTATATAAAAATATTTTTTGACATTAACAAAATATAGCTAAAAAACTATTTTATAGATTCATGAAATTGTGATAAATGAACGAGAAAAACCTTATGTGACACATTTATAAGCAATCTATGAAATAGAATATAAATTTTTTTCGCTGCCGAATTCAAGCTCCAAAAGATTTTGAAAACACACACATATCCTCAAAAATCATATGGCTATTCTAATTTTTAGAAGAATATTAACAATCCTTTTAAACTTCTTTAAAATATTTTCAGGCAAATTTTTTTCAAAAAATAACTTACCACTAAAAGACAGCAAGCAGCTACCAAGACCAGCAAACAACTTTTCATCATCATCATTATGAGTAATTGAAGAAAATGGCTAATTACAAAATTTTCTCTAGGAAGTGGAACCTCTTCTCTGAGTGAATGAAGAACCAAATGTGGATGCTTGGGTGCTGATGCCATCTCTTTTTATAACGAAAACCCACACTTTTCTGGAAGTAACCAATCCTTGACTTCGTTGTTATCGGACGTCTCGAAAAAAGGGGACAGTGGCGAGGTTACAAAATGTCGTCCATATTGTTCCAAACGCAGAACCCGGACCTTCCCACTGAAACTTCACTGCCAGGGTTCAATGTCAGCCATATGCTTTTAGCTTTGATGCGAGGTTTGATAGACGTGTTGACAGATCTTAAGTTTTGCACTTAAGCTTTTCATGATATGGTGCGTATTGTGGATGTAAATATATGTTTTTGTTAGTAAAAATTGAGTCAAGGAAAAATATACTACAGTGATTGTGGGATCGAGACTCTGGACAATTATTAATTTCCCATTTAACCTACTTATTTATAATGTGTCCAGAATTTCTGCAGTTCCTTTATTTGACTATTTTTGTACTGTTCCAATTACATTTTAGAATAATTAGTCATTTGTAATAATTAAACCTGGTTTCAAAATATATTTTATAGAACTTGAATAACTAGCATATATAAATATGTTATACAGCTTTGTTATGAAAGTTCTGTATTTTTATTGATTTAAGGATACTGAATACGTTAAGAACCGTGATTTTGAAAAAGTGTTTAAAAGAATATTTTTTTTTTGTGTTAGTTGAATTAGAATATGCATATAAAATTGTTTTAAAAATATCATACAAAAAAAGTTATTTAAATGCAATTTTTTGGCAAAAAATGAAAAATGGGCATATTTGAAAACATTATCCTTTATGAAAAATACTTCTATAATAATAATATTTTGCCTTTTTTTGCCATGATATCCATTCAGGGGTTGAACTAGAATTTTCAAAATAACTTAAAAATGGATTTATATATTCGAACTTTAATACATCAGAAGAGAGAAATTTTTTAACACAATATTTCTGTTATAATTTTAATTTATTATAACTCTGGAAAAAAATGTAAATTTCTCCAAATTTTTTGTTTAACTCCGGTATGGAAGCCCTTTATATAGGCAAAATATTCTTTTTATAGAAGCATTTTTCATAAAAAGAAAATGTTTTGTCGATATGTCATTCTTTCTTCATTTTTTGTCGAAAAATTGCATTGAAATAACTTTTCTTGTAATGATTTTTTTTAAACAATTTTACATGTATACTCTTATTCAAATGACGCTAAATTTCAGAAAAGTCATATATTTATGCGCCTTTTCAAAATCACGGTTCTGAATGTTGTTAATCGCTTAGAATAACTGGTGCGCATTTCATTTTCATTATGACTTTATTTATTTTAGGCAAATATTTTTTTAATCCTATATTTATAATTTGTAAGAAAATAAAGCTTGTGGTTTATTTTCCCACAAGATGATGATAGCAAATGTATAGTGTTGTATCACAGCTTACTATTTTAAAATTAACTGTAACTTTAAAAAGCAATCATTAATGATGATACTGAGAGGTATTTCATTTTTATAAAAATCTCAAAACTGTGCATAACGTTTTGGAATCTTGTTTACAATTATTTCAAAAACTATATTAGAAAGCGTATAATTACTACAACATCAACTTTTTGTTATAAACATGAGATGAGTAATGTCACTTTATCATTTAAAAATGGCTGTGAATAATAGTAGCCAAAGTTTGTTCCACGAAAACCTTTTATTCTTATAATCATTCAAATGATCAAAAATGATCTTTAGATGAACATTATCTCAAAAATATATAAAAATTAAATACATATTAAGTTCAACCAGCGTCGATTATTGCATATAAACAACAATTTTTTCTCCAGCTGAAAAAAAAACATATTTAGAATAATGACTACCGATGCCAACTTAAGCAACATAACTTTTACATCAGACAATTAAATATCAACAAAAAAATAAGTAAATCCGATAAATTAAGAAGAGTAACATAAATAATTGAATTAAAGCAGACGATAATAAAATGAAGAGAATTTTCAACCTAAACAATATTTTTAACTGCTGTATAATTTAAATTGTCGATTAAAAATCAGTTCGAAATATAAAGAAAAGAAATCTGAAAAGAACGAAATATTTTACAATACGAAACAATAACCATGCGCTGCTGCGTTTTGTACTCTTACAGACTCCGTCTACCATCTATTTTATATTTGAGGATGTAATGAAACGTAAAAAAGTTTTAATTCGAAGACTTCTTGAATTTTTACTTTTACCCTAAAATATAATTATCCATTCTATTTATTGTAATGCAACAAAAAAGTAAATATAAGAATTAATATACAGAAGGTTACTATCTGATTATATTTTTGTCTTTATTTTTGAAAATACTTTTATGTCGATTTTAAAGAGTCGTCTGAGCTTTTTTAAACTTTTAAAAAATAAAAAAAATTAGAGAAAAAAAAATATTGAATTTTTTTTTTCCTTTTTTGAATTATTTATATTATTTTCAAATGGTAGTGATCAATCTAGATTTGATGAAGAAATTATAATTTACACAGAATTTCTTTAGAATTCACGAATTCAAAATAGCCGATATATGGGAACTTTATATCCTGTAAATAAAAATGTCGAGAAAAAGAATATCATCATTTGAAAACAGAAAACAGATGTCTATTGTATGAAAAAATTATATATATTAATAAATAAATTATTTTTCTCAACTTCACTTTATAAAAATTTTTTCTTAGGTTATATCTTTAATATTTTTTGAGCTTCATTAGTTGCTAAGGAATTTTGAATCTGTATCAGATAAATTATTTTAATTTTCCTTTAATCACACGTATCAAAAACAATTTTTAAATATTTTCATGGTTAATTATTATCCATCAAGTTTTATTTTTAAAGCATATTGAGTCAACAATATATTTTGTGAAATCCCTGAGAAAAATAAACACTAATGTTAATTTTATAATTTTAAAATTCTGCGAAAGAAGAAACAAAAGGATTATAAATATTCTTTTATGAAGTTTAACAAATATCTTTTCTTCCTAAAGAAACCAAATATTTTTATTTGTATTCAGAATTAAATATTTTCCTTTCACATTATCTGATTTTTAACAAGAACAAAAATATATAAACAGTAATAAATTGAAAATTATCTTTCAAAAAAATTCCAAGAAAGGATTATAAAATGTTTAAAACTTTTTATTCTTTCAAAATATTGACTTAATATGAGACACAAGAAATCTTCAAACTCAAAATTCTTATTTTTCTTTTAAATTTCAAATTAAGTAAATATTTAGATAGGAATTTCGCGATTTAAAATTTTTTCACCAAGTATATAAGCTTTCCAACGGTTTTCCGGTAAAAAAAAAAGGAAAAGAAAAAGATGAATCCGAATGCTACTTTGTAATAATAACGGCTGGATATATATTTCTCTAAACTTTTTTTTAATGCAAAAGGATATTTTGTAACTATTTCGTGAATTTTTATTTTTTAAAGAGTCGTTTCAAAATATAAAAAGGGATTTTATATTAATAAAAATGAATAATTCTATACGGAATTTTATTGGCTTTTAGAAAGTCGAAGAACATAAATTCTTTCTTAAGACCAGTTACTACTTTGATTGTTACAAAGTTTGAAGTATTTTATCTCTCATTCTAAAATTAATTTATTTTCTACTATTCCTTTCGTAACAATTACAGTACATTTGCACAATTTTTGAGACTTTTCTTGTCAAACTTACACACACATATATAATAGCAGGTATATACGTTTGCCTGCAGGTATATAACGCACGTTTGAGTTGCCGCGGTACCCTAAAGCAGAGGTTCCCAAACTTTTTTGGCTCATAGACCCCTTGCCATGGTTTTCGGTTTGGGGTAGACCCTGCTTACCTAATATTGAATTTTTGCAAATTTACCAACTTTAATGTCTTTTTGACAGCTGGTACAGAGCTATTTACTTTAAAAAATTTAAATTTCCAACTGAAGTTAAGTATAATGTTTAAAATTTAAGAAAAACATGTTAATTAAATTAAAATTTAATTAATGCATAAAATAACTGAGCAAAAACATATGCTTTCAATCGGAGGAATAAATCTGATGCTTCAATAACAATTTTTCAACATTTGGAATCAACCTTGTCAGGTTTAACCTTAAATTTCCTCGGTTAGTAGTGTCTAGCCTTATCCCCCCCTCCCCCCTTCTTTTTGTTTTGGAGATTGGCAACCACGCTGGAACTTCTTGTCACTAGGAAAAGTAGTTAAAAATTTTCTCACGATATTCCATAGTTCGTGATAAATAACAGGTATGTCTTTTAAAGCCAAAATTGCTGACATGGTTCTTGTTTTAATAAAATTTATGCTGTCACTTTGTAACTGCAAATTAACCCCATTAAAATAAGTAAATAAATCGATTAAATAGATAAAATCTGATTTCCACTTGATTAAATTTTCTTTTAAAATTAAAATCATGGTTTGGTTTAATGAGAGCTACTCCCACAGACCCCCATTTACACCTCATGGACCCCCAAATAATGTTTCCTCTGACGTGGACCCCTTGAAGGTCGTCATAGACCCCTGGGGGTCTATATCGACCACTCTGGGAATCACTGGCCTAGAGGTTATGAATAAGCTCCTGGTTCCACTGAAGAAATCCCCCATGCAGAGGGGCTGATGCATGTTAAATCATTCAAACTCAGTCCCTCCCCCCCGTTGGAGAGAAGGCAGCTCAGTCCCTCGCAAGTAGCCCTGGTGTTGTCTTATAGTGCGACGTTAATATAACCCTCACTTATTTGCATGGATAAACGACAATACAAAAATTGATGAGGTCAAAAATCAATTAACATTTTGAATAATTTTAAGTGAGACTCCATGGAAAGAACGATTTATCAAATAAAAAAAGCAAAGTCAAATAAATATAGTGAATTATCAAGTATTCCCCGGGTTCATCTGTCAGTTTATATTTGATAGTATCTAAATCAAAATACAGTCGACTCTCACTAGTTCAAACCTTCGATAATACAAACCTCTCGATAATTCGAAGTATATGTTCAGCCTCTAAAAAAACTCTTGATATTTCGAACTAAATCAATGCGTTTTGGTACACTCAGTATTTTGAAGTAAAATCTGTGACTGGCCAGAGTACAATGCGCAATAATTCGAGGTTATCTTATAAAACTCTCCACAATTTGAACACTTACTATAATGTACAGTCCTGTAGCAAACAGGTTGGAGCTTACAAGCTTTGCGTTGTAAACGTTGCCCCTGAAACGTAGCCCTTTGTTGAGAATCTGTCCGCTATCCCTTCTTTGTGTTTTCCGGTTTCTTCAGGTGTAAATACACTTTTGTTGTTTTCCTTCTTCAAGTGGACAATAGATTGGCCGTACTTGTTGTCAGCCGTCCATATCTTCATTTAACACGTGGCCTTGCTGCACATGGCTCAGAAAAGATGGTTCGCTGTTGTGAAGAAGAGATGCGTAAGATTGTGTATTTTGCATCAGAGTGACATGACGATTTATAACTCATCAGCGTGACTTATGGCATGTGGCATCAAAAAGGGTGTGGGTCGGGCTGAACCTTACCTTTAAAAACTAATGGTGTTGTTGACCATGTCGAAGGGAACCGATAACAGATTAAACAGATTTTTAAAGATCACAGATTCTTTTGAAATTATTATTAAAAGCAATTATTTTTTAATAATTGCTTTTAATATATAAATGTATTATTTAATAGAGGACTTTTAACTTCTGTTTTATATTTATTCTGTATAATATGTACTTTTTAAAAAAACGTTAAAATAATTTTATACATATGTACAATTGTTTTATTACATAGTTTCAAATTTAAATGTGTTAGCAAAAAATTTCCCTTCGTGTATTTTGGGAGTTTTTTCCTACCCTCTTGATAATTCAAACTCTCGATAATTCAAAGTTTTTTATTGGTCCCTCCAACTTCGAATTATCGAGAGTCGACTGAAATGAATATCTTTTACAGTGCTGTTGTCTCTTTTAAGAGTCGATCTCTACCAAACCTCTTTTTACAGGATTTCTGTTCAGCAAAAGAAACATTCCTGCCATATTACAAATGTGTAGATCTAATGGGTATGTAATAATACCTTTCTGAGTTTGCTGCTATGAAATTTATTGTTTGTTCATTTCCTTCAAGCAGCTGTCTTAGAAATTATTGGAAAATTAAGTAAGTGCTGCTTTTTGATACTTTATAATGGGTTTTCAAGATTACATTAGTATAATATAAATTAGATTTTGCTCAATATTATAAAAAGAAAGGAGAAATTAGAAAACCACTAAGAAAAGGCTTAAAAGTCTCTGCTATATTTATTGCAAACAATGGCCTCCATATCGAATTATTGGTGTTCCTTTACATTTTGATGCTTATTATGGTTTTCCCTTATGCTGTAAGATGAATTTTAGTAATTTATTTCTGATCATACCTTCCTTCATGATTGTTAATAAAACAAATTGACCCGAATTTCTATATTAAATATATACACACATAAATTAATACCTTTTTCCAGTAACTTATAAACGTTTTTTTTTTTTTTTCGTTTTCTGCGCTTCTTGAAATCTTTAAAGTTACTCTATTTATAATCACCACAGAAGCAAAATAAAACTATTTTCAAAATGTATAAAATATATGCACAATTCGAAAATGACATAAAGCATAAAATCACTTTTCTACCGAAGTTGAACATTTGAAATATTTTTAATACTTGAAATATTTATAATATAAAACCTAAACTGTTTTGCAGCATAAAAAAGGCGAGAGAGAATTAGCAAGAAATAATGTTAGTAATAATAATTATGAAAGTAAAAAAATGTTTGATTACATCATTTTTCAATTCCTGCTATTTAGCTCAATCTCTCTATATATTTATTTATATATTTGTTTATCTTGTTCAAATTTTCAATCGTTAATAAAATACTTTCTATTCATCCTATCAAGTTCAAATGAATTTTTTTAAACTTGTAGTGAATGACACTCGATGTTAATACAGTTTTTTCAAATATTAATTCATTAATTACCGGTTTTCGACATCAACTTAGATTCGTCTCCATTGTTGTAACAATGTAACTGTTAAAACAATGACAAAAGATTGCGTCGAAAATCGGTTGGAACCATGACAAACCAAAAAAGAGAAATTTAGCTAGAGTGGGAAAAAAACTATTATGATTATTATATATATATATTGTTCAAATTTTTTTTCAATCGTTAATAATATACTTTCTATTCATCCAAAGTAGGAATTGACTTGTGAAGAATTTTTTATATTACTTGTTTAATTCGTAATTTACTTTAATTATTAGCGTAATTGTTAAAAATTACCGTTACAAGAAGGAAAAAAAAACGGGGGAAAAAAAGCTAAACTAGAATAACTTTGAAAATAGTTATTAAAATCAAATTACTTTTATAACTGACGGAGTAATTAACACATTTTACAACAGTTATATTTTATTACATTTACCACGATAAATAGAAAATTTCATGAACAATTTTGTACTTTTAAACTAAAATTTCCACTATCATTTGTAATCATTTTAGTGGAATTTCTTTTTAAAAATTACCCAATTCAAAATATTTGTAAGCTACCTTTTATTTTACACGTGCATCAAAAATAAACACACGCCAGCTATTGTACTTTTTTGAAAAACAAAATTTAAAGTAGAGCACGTTCTTGAATTCGAACTTGAACTGAATGTTAAGATGTCATTGCCACTTGATGATGTTAAAAAATATTCAAAAGTAGATGCAAAATGCGACACGTGCCAACAAATTTATACTTTTTTAAGAACTGAACTCGATGCGAGATTTAAATGGGTCAGATTTAGAAAAGTGTGTAGCTCATTTTTTAAAAGACTTATGAGTGTTTCCATCCTTTTATGACTTTTCTACGAAAAAAATTCAATTTGACAGCAAACTTCCTTCACTTTAAAAATAGAAAAAGAAGTGAAATGTCTTAAAAACTAATTTTTGAAGCACATAATAAATGCAGTGAAAATCACTTAACTCGAAACTAAAGAGAATGAAATATTTTTTCGTGTTAAAAGCATTTCGTGTTAAGGGAAATTGAAAAAAAATCCACCCCATATCAGCAAAATTAAGTTTATTAGGGTTTATTTTATTTCCATAGATAGGAACATATGCATATGTTTATAAAAATCAATGAAACAAAAACATACACAAGAACTTAAAGAAAATTTATTGCAAAATTTTCAAATTTTTCGAAAAACAAAACATTTATTGAGCTTTTGCAAAATAATCCGATATTGTTCTCTGCATTGCTATTTTCGCATAAAATTATCAACAAATTGTTCAATATCGTCCATTTTCTTATTCATTTCACCATTGGAATGGGCGTCTAAAGAACTGCGCATACTTGTCATGATGTTCCTCATTTCGAATGACGTGGGAACAGGAGCTCTACATTGATCATTTTATTTTCGTCGTTGGAATCTGCATCAATGATATTTTGAACAAACTCCAAAATGTCTTTGTTTGCCATAATTGGAACTGTGCACACATTATCATCATCTACTGCAATAATTCTTTCGATAATACAATAAAATAGTACAATGCGACTGGTGTTAAAAAAAAATTCTTTTTCGTGTTAAGCGGTTTTTGTTTCGTGTTAAGAGAAAAAATGCATGGAAATACATAGTAGTTTGTTGGGACCGCTGTATTTTTTCGTGTTTACCGGTATTTCATCTTAAGGTATCCAACGAAATTCGGAACTGTTGTTTTGCAAAGCGTACAAACGAATATTTTTTTTATCATTTAGTGTCACTTAGATTAAAATACACGAATAAAATTGTTTTAAGAATATTATTACAATAAAAAAATTATTTAAATGCGATATTACGGCAAAAAATGAGCATAGAATTATTTATTTTCAAAACATTCTCCTTTTATGAAAAATGCTTCTATTATAATAATATTTTGCTTATATATAGCTCAGGCCTCAGCACAAAGCCTGAGCTAGGATTTTTGAAATATATAGCTTAAAGAAATGGACTTATCCATATTTTAATACATCAAAATGAAAACATTTTAGGAAAACAACACCCATTAATATTTCAATTGGTAGTAATGTGACGGATCTATCTGCGACTATATTAACACCTTTTGGGGACTCTTCGGGAGAAAAATAAATTAATTCAACCAACTTTCGCCGACCAAGAAAGCGTGATTATATAAATGAAGTATATTATATAAATTCTGTTTTCGCGAGTTTGTGTGTTGGCAAGTAGGAGTTAGCATAGAGTCTGCGAGTTAGTTTATTAGTTGAAGATTGTAAGATAGTGGAATTATTAAGAGGTCGTGGAGTTGTGCAGGAAAACGGATTACGGAGAGTGAATCCAACGACATTGATCAATCCCGATAAAGATCACCTGCAAGATTCCAGTGTAGGATCCGATGCATAAAGAGTAAAAGTATCGCGAGCTTGATTAAATTGAAGTTAGCTTATCAGTGTCCGACTTAGTTATATTTGAGCGTATTTAAGCTATCTTAGATTCAATAGTAGTATCCCCGTGTTATAGAATCTCACCTCCGCGCTGTACTATTGGATCGTCTATCTGAATTAGATTGTTATTGTGTCTGATTGATATTTTGGTCACAATAAATTAATTAGATTGAAATCATGTGTGTGGATCATTCAGTTTCTTCCACACACCTAGCCGGGCTTACAGGTAGACAAGGGGTTTCAAAGTCAAGCAGGGGCCGACAGGTATTACAGTAACTCTGAAAAAAAATGTGAATTTTTCAATAATTTTAGTTCAGGCTCTATGGAGAAGTCTTAGCTATATATATGCAAGATATTATTACTATAGAAGCATTTTTCATAAAAGTAGAATATTTTGAAAATAAATAATTCTATGTTATTTTTTGCCAAAATATCGCATTTAAATAATTTTTTATTGTAATAATATTCTTAAAGCAGTTTTATACGCGTATTCTAATCTAAGTGACACTAAATAATAAAAAAATATTCGTTTGTACGCTTTTGCAAAATCACGTTTCCGAATGTAGTCGGATAACTTAAGCATTTTCAAGTTAAACGTACTTCACTGTAAATGTTTAACAATAAATCATAAAAGTTAATGATAGTTTTTTTAACAATAATAATAGTTTTTTAACATTAATAATAGTTTTTTAAGGAATAAACATTAATAAATAATATTAAATAATGTTAAAGTAAATATTAATGAAACAAGCTAATAAATTATATTAAATAATTTTAAGGAATAAATAAAAATAAACCATTGTAATAAACAATAAACAAATAAATAATATTTCATAAGATAGAAATAACTATTAAGTGCCTATCGAAATATTCGTATATATTATCTTTATCTCGTTAGTTTAAAAAACATTCGATTTAGTTAAACGATTAATTAAAAATACGGTACTGATGTATTTTATTTTTCTAGAAACTTTTAGGTTAAAACAAAAAGATTTTCAATTCCTTTATCAGTATGTGTTTTTGAATATATTGTATGTTTATAAATTGCATTTGGGCTTTCGAAAGGATGCTAAAACTTTCATTTTTTATTCTAAATAATTCACAGAATCAAGATATCTTTTGTCACATGAGTGAGTGAGTGTGAGAGTTTTATTTTCATCACTCACTCGAAACCAACATGAGGGCAATTGGCAACGTAATTTTAAACCTCGGTAGAGTGACGAGGACATCTGAACTGGTACCTTCTCTCCTAACTACCACACCACGCCAACGGGAGGATATTGATCCGCGACAGATTGAACATGCATAAGACCCTTTTACACGGCGGGTCTCAGTGGCAAAATGCTCTATATTTATATGATTTAAAATTCATCTAAGGATATTATAAGATACTATCTGTAATAATAAGTATCAATTTTAAATACAGCAAAGATGGGTTTTTTCTGGAAGAAATAAAAATGGAAAATCAATTTGTTTTTGTGTGGATAATTTTACGTAATATTTTTACTGAGGGCTCACATATAATTTATATCACAAATGATAAGCTTTGGGTAAAGGTTAAATCAAAATTAATTAATTAATTATATTTTGAAAAGATTTTGATTGCTTTCGTCTATAATTTATTTCTAAAGAACAAAATTATTTTTTCCTCCATACATAAATTTATTATATGGATTACTTTTGGGTCAGTAGTAGCAAAATCTTTAATCAAGAACACGCCATTCTTATCCAACTCCGCAGAATACAATTACTTCAAACAAGGAAAGAAAAATCAATGTCTAGAAGGTCTTCATAACCTAAAAATACGCCCCGATACAATACCTTACAAGAAAAAAAAATTATTCTCTTACGTTAACAGGATTTGTCTATTTCAATTAATCTTTTATCCAATAGATGGCGCTGCTCCAATCTCTCTCGGTCACTTTGCTTTTGTCTAATGGATGGGTGAGTGGCAGGAAAGTCGTGAGACAATCTCTGCAGGAAAGCCCACTTCTTAATAACTATTGGGAGTTAACGATTACGGAAAAGTTATTCGACTTCCAGGAACTCTGTCTTCCAATGAAAGCGATGCATCGAGGTAAGAAAAGTATTTTTGTATGATACAAATGATTTCATTTCTTTTTTTTGTATTCATTTCTTAAAGTTATAAGTAGATTCTAAAATTTATGATATATTTTAAAAGTATTAAAATTATTATAATTTAAGATTTATTCATAGATATTATTTAAAAAAATTGAGTTATTTCTTAAATTAATAAAGTTTTATTTAAAATGTCGTTTTAATTTTTTTGCATTAAATAAGTAGTTATTATATTTATTAATTTTTTAAAAAACTAAGTAAAAATTTTTCTTAATAGTTATCTCATTATTTTTATAAGCTGATTTAGTGGTGAACTAATTTTTTTGAACGTAAATCGTTTAGTTTTCGTTTCAGAAGCAAAAAATTCAGTAAAAACACTTTGGATTTCTCTTTTTAACTCTATTTTATAGATCTACAAAAACTCCTCTTTAATACACTTCGCTTGTACATTCGGAATTCAGAATTTTTTTAAAAAGAAAATTTCTTATTATTTTTATATTTTAACTGGACACCTAACACATTCAAAGCTTTAGAAATGTTACTTCACAAATAAGCCGTAAAGCATATAAATAAAAGAAAATAACCCAAAAAGTTTACGCGAATTTTTTTTTAACGAAATATCTGCAGGATACAACATTGTAATTTATTCAAGAGTTTAATTAATAATGCCTTTATGCTACCTTTCTCATCTAATCTATTAACAATGCTGGGTGCACTGTAGTTCGTTGATGTAGATATATTCGAAAAGGTCATTGCTGTCACTTTTGAAATGAGTATTTTTCATGAACAGGATTTCTACTTCATTACATGTATAAAAGCTACATATACCTTTCTGAGAAAAGCAATATACAAAATGTACATAAAAACAGGGGAAAAAGTGCATTTTTCTGTGAAGCTGTGCAGTGTTGATGAGTTACTGAGTACTGATATGTGCTTGTAATACTCACAAAAGATTATTATTGTTAGCACGGAAAGAAAAGCGATAAAAAAATTTTCAGTAGGAAAAAGAAAATTGCAAAAAAAGTATTTAGTCACGAAAGATTTTTTTACTTGTTAATACTTTTTTACTAAGTTTGTTTGCAGCACCAATATAATGTACAGTACAGTAAAAGTAAAATGGATGGAAAAACTCATTAATTTTATGTAAAAATTCAACTTGAAATACAGAGACATCATTAATACATATTGATGAGCACTTAAATTATATGCATTCTGTCAATTCCAAAAGAATGTACCTGCATTAAATTTTCAATGAAGACTTCGAAAAGGTCACAATCCTGTTTCAGGGTTTAAATTAATCAGAGACATTTTTCTTTTGCTTCCAATGGTTAAAAAGTGATTCCCAACCCTTTTTTTGTTGCGGTACACTTTTAACAATTTCAAAATTTGGTGGCAACTAACAATAAAATAAGTTTAAAAGAATTTTACTTACCTCTAATACACTATGTAAAATAATTTATGATAATGATTTCCGATGTTAAATATAATAATGTGTACGACAAAGACAACAAAAGGTTTATCGAGTAATTAATTGCAAATTAATTATAAGAATACACATATAATGCGAAATTTATGCTTGATGATTTTTGATAATTTCGTTTATATTTGGTAGCAAAAAAGACAATGCCATTCTAAATTCTACATCTACATTAAAAAAATATCGGTCCTTTTTTCCTTTTTATATTTGTTAAAGATGAAAATCCGAATTCATATAAATGAGACGTAAAAAAATCGTAACAATATTTTTAAAGCTCTTTTGGCTATTATGGAATAATTGCCTCTAATTTTAATCCGAAATTAATTCATTGACTCTTCCGAATGTTTTGAAATTAGATCTCGATTATTGCCAGAGCGAAATTATTTCTTCATTCAAAGTTAATTCATATGCAGATGCATCCATTATCATCAGTGGCGCACACAAGGGGGGGTGTCCTGGGGGTCCGGACACCCCCCCCCAAGGCCCTTGAGTTTTTTTCCATTGATGATAATCCTATATATATATGTATAATTTAATTAAGTACTTGTTATTAACAATTTATTTTATTAATTAATGCTAATTATTAGTTCGATAATTTATTTTTTACTGTTTTTGTTAACAAAATCGACAAAATCAGAAGAATCAATTGGTGTTCTCTTGAGGTATGATACGAGTTGGAGGATTTTCCACCATAGACTCCCCCTTGAAAAATTTTTGTGTGCGCTACTGATTATCATAAATGGATTACGAATCCAATCCAATTTTTTACAACATAAATTTGGAAATAATATTGTCAGAGTATAATTAAGAATTTTAAAAAATTATTTTCAAAACATTCTCCATTTAAGGCAAATGCTTCTAAAATAGTAATATTTTGCTTATATATAAGACCTCTGTACAGAGTCTGAAGCAGGATTTTTGAAATATATAACTTAGAAGTGGATTCCAACTCCACCCGTAAAAAATACACCGTACGAAACAAAGGAACATAAAGTCGGATGCTTTCTGAGACGACTGGAAAATGTCTAAAGATATGAGATTTGATGCTGGAACGTTCTTTCTTTTTCGAGTCCTCAAGCGCTTATTGAACAGATGATCTATACGCCTTGACTCTTGCATTCAGGAGGTGCTGGTGGAGGGGTTTGGAGATTGTGTGGGAGATTTTGTGCTGAGTGACTTGGAGACTGTCGTGGGGACAAGATGGAGGGAGTTCTGAGGAGCTTGGAGGGCTTCTGCTAAAGAAGAAGTGATTATTCTTTTTTATTGTATCTAAGAAATTTTAACAAAAAAAAATACACAATATTATTTTTGTGATTGATTTTAACTTTGAAAATAGTGTGAATTTTTCAACCATTTTAGTTCAACCCCGTTATAGAAGTCCTGGATAATATAGCCAAACTACACACACCACTATTATTATAGAAGCATCCTTTTCATAAAAGGAGAATGCTTTGGAAATTTGTTATTCATTTCTTTTTACCAAAAATTACCTTTAAATAATGATTTCTTCTAATAATAGTCTTAAAATAATTTTATATGTAAATTCTAATTCAACTGACATTAAATAACAAAAAAAAAATTATTCATTTATACGCTTTTTTAAAATTACTATTCCAAACGTAGTCAGTCACTCTTAACAAATTTAGTGAAAAACAAAAAAAATTCGTTATATGAGTTTTGATTCAAGATATATGAAGCCAACTATCCGAAGCAAAAATATTACTATAATTTTAGAATTTATAATAAACATGGTAATGATTAATATAACGAAAAAGAAATTTGATAATTTTTAACATTTAATTGTTTATTATATGCATGACTATCCTTTTTCAATTCCTACTATTAGTTCACACTCTCTCTATATTTATCTTGTTCAAATTTTCAATCGTTAATAAAATGCATTTTAAAGCACCCAATTGAGCTGAAATTTTATATACACACTTAATTTGGATGACAATACAGTAGTTTAATTATAATTAATAAAAATTAATTGATTAAAACTAATTACTCAAAGAACTACAAATACAGCCACGTTGGCATCATTTTTTGCGACTTGTGTCAAAACTTGAAAAGGTTTTTTTCTCACATTTTAAAGCGCTCATTTGCGCTGAAATTTTCTATACACTATTGTTTTGTGTAACAATACATGAATTTAATTAAAATAATTGAATGAAACTAATTATTTAAGGAATTACAGATACAACCACGTTGGCTTCCTTTTTAGCGACTTGGGTCAAAACATTAAAAGATATTTGTTTCTCACGTTTCAAAGCATTCAGTTGAACTGAAATTTTATAAACACGATTGTTTTGGATGACAATACGATACTTTAATGTTAATTAATAAAAATTCATTGCCACTTATAATGTTGTGATTCTGTCATATGCATATACATATTTATATTAATTGTAACTATTTAATAAAAAGTAACTAAAATAATTTTTTTTTTGTTGATCTAAGTAGGAATTGACTTAAATTTTTTTTTATATTACTTGTTTCTTTTAACTTTACACTAACATTTCAACCACTATAATCGTTGTTTTTTGCGATAGAGAATAAAGTAGCTTTGTTTTAATAAATAATTTTGGTCGATAAACATATTTTATAGGGCCGTGGGTAGCCTAGTGGTTAGAGCATAGGGCTCCAGACCCGAGGGCCTGGGTTCGATGCCTGATGCCACTAAATATCACCGAGTATAGACGGTGTACGTGCTCATTAAATCAGTGGGTCCGAAGTCTTGTGGGCGTCGCAGCGGAAACCACGGGTGCAGGGGGCTGGAGAATATTTCCCTCCCCTTCAGCTCCATGCCAAAATTGTGGAGGTGGAGATGGGTGGTGTCGCCATCTATCGTTAAGAAGTCCAACCTGTCTCACAGGCAATGGCAACTTTCATTCCTTCCCAGCGGGAAGGACACGACGACAACAACATATTTTATCTCGGGAATTGCCTTTTTGCATTTGCTTAGGAATAAGATTGACCTTCATTTCCAGACTGACCCCCCAAAACAAAACTATCTGATTCATAGGAACATTTACGAAACATTTTCAATATTTCCATTCCATATTATTAAATTCATAGATATATTTCTCATAATTTAATCCCGAAAATCAAAATGTAATCTTTAATCGCTTCCTATCTTATAAAAAATTATCTGATTAATTTATTTTTAGTAATTATTTGATTAAAGATCGCAAACCAACAATCGCGGATCAAAAGCAAGAATAAAAAAAATGAAAGTAGACCTTAACTTTTTGCAGTTAAGATAAAACAATGAAAAGTTTAATTTATTTACCGATTATTTGTTTTTTGACTAATTTTTTTCACAATAAGAATTCTTAACAGCTCTAAAAATTTTATGAATTCATGTAATTTTTAAGTCATATAATTTTTTTATCAAGGCATACTATTGAAGTTTTAAAGAATATAGTCTTTTTGTTTGGAAAACGAACAGATATTTTCTCTTATGAAATAAAATACTTTGTTCTATTTTTTATAAAGCAACGCGTTTTCTTCCCATTTCATTCCAACATACTGAAGGGGAAAAAAACTTTTCACACACACAAGTTCAATAACACCAAAACAACTACTCTATTACGCATTTTCTTGGAATTTTACTGTTCAAAGCGGAACTAACACTAAAATAAATTTACATATTCGTAACGTATTTTACATTCGAACACTGTGCGTGCCACTCACAACGTGTTGAGCACGCTTGTAATGTTTACTTGGCTTGTACAATTTAATTTTCTGCATGTTTACACGTGAGCAGTTTATTAATGTCAAGTTTACTTAAGGAATGCGTAATTCTACAGATCTCTACCCAATGGAAACGGAAGTCTGTTTTATTGTTTTAAGCAAGATCTCATGATTCAGGAATTTTAAAATTCAATTTGGAATTCTTTTTAGTCACTGTGTTTCGAATGCCAATAAACTGGTCAACTAATCCTTTTCGGCTTTAGGTTAAAATGTCCTCCTGCTTTCACCAGTAATGAATTAAATTTCAAAAAGTATTATACCTATGAAAAATTTCTTTTGGATGTCTTTTTCTATTGGGTACTTACGTATAAATTCCATGCCATTGGCGACCTTTGGCGAATTTCAATCAGCCTTTGGCAAGTTTTAGCAAATTTTTAGTTCTCCAAAGATGTTTAGAAATTGTTTATAGAATGGTATATATAAAAAAGATTGTCTTAATTCGAAAAATCTTTGGAGATTAATCACTGGCTTCCAGTTTATCTTTGGCGATTTATCACTGGCATGCTGTTTATTTTTGGCGAAAAATCGTTGGCATGGGGTTAATATTTAAATATCTTTGCGACTGAGCTTTTGTTTTTAATATATATATATATATATATATATAACATAACTTCTTTTTGGCTAAAAGTGCATACAAAATGGTAAAGTGGGATGCTAAATTAGTTACCAACATTGTCATCTAATTATTTATACGCACATTTTTGCTACTTACATATTATACCGTCGATCAATATCGTCAAATCAAAAAACATTGCCAAATGCAATGGTATATAGCAAACAGTGGAAACCATCCCCACTCATGTTTGAACGTAGTAATAATGACAGCATTTGGTGATATTTTTTTAATTGGCTGTATCTTTTGATTTGGCGAAATTAGTTGACCGTATAACACGTAAGTACCAAACTTTTATTTCAGTTCTTTTCAAGCGGATTGTAATTTTTGTGTTATTCAACACACTTATGAAAGTACTATGATATTTTTTAATTTGCCTTTTAACACAGGAAGCAGGTTTATTCAGGTAATGTAGTAGTTATTTCTTATTATATAAGTTATTCGTTGCCAATGACATGAACAATGCTCTTGCAGAGTATTTTTCTCGCTATTTTATAAAAAAAAGATACACGGAAAAACTTCTTGTTAGTTAAATTGAAATGGATAGCATTGCAAGGGATAGTAAAAACATTTTAAGTGATGAGATTCTACGTGATACATCTCATCTTCGAAATGGAGTTAAATAATTCAAAACTTTAATATTGAAATAAATATAACTAAGTAGAACTTTAAAATATTCATAAGGTATTCGCTATCCATTAGAAAAGAATTACTTAATGGAAACGATATATATATATATATAAGCAGACGACTTATTTTAAAATTAATTCTGAGAAAAATTTCTTTATGGAATATTTTAAAATGAAAATTCAGAAGCAGACGATTTTTTTTATTTGTTCTTTGTAGAATTTATTTATGGAATATTTTAAAAGGACAAATTCAAAGACAGACTATTTATTTTATTTTATTCTTAATAGAATTACTTTTATAACTTCACAAGACTTTATAAAATATTCACTTAAAGTAAAATTTTGTCAAAACTATATTTACTGAGTTTAACGGAAGCATTTTATGAACTAATAATGTGATTTTAAGTAAGCTCTATTTTTATTTTGTATTTTTGAAATTCGATGTCTTTATTGTTTATTTGATTCATTTTTAAAATTTAATTTAAATTGTCTTTTTTTTGTATCTAAAAATATTAAGAAGTACGCTTATGTTAGTTTATTTAAATTTTATTATGCATATTTAGTTTAATAGGATATTGAAAATCTTATAGCATTGGCATCACTAATGTAAAATTTATGAAAAAGAAACTAATTCAGATTGAAATGAATAGTAGTATGCTACTTAGTAAGAAATTACTTGAAATGTGTGGAATTTTACAAAATCTTGTATTAAAATGCTTAGCAACGAAATGAAAGTTAATTCTGTAGAAACACATGAAATGCAAACACAAATAAATAGGCGTAGCAAGTTGGAGAAAAATTTCTAAAACTGTCCTATTTTATTTCTACTATTTTTCCTTTTTTTTTTTTTGGCCGCTTGTCAATATCCTCTGACGCAATGTACTTTAAATTCTACGAACAGCTGTTTTGAATCACATGCATATTTTTTGATTATTATTATTATTATTTTTTTGTTGTTGTTTGTTCCATCTCTGCTTTGCCATTGCCCGAATGATTTTTGAAATTTTTTCTTCAACAGAAGAAATTTATTTTACCTTGCAAGAAAAGAATTATTCTTCTCCTTTTCGAAGTATTTTTTTCTACTGACTGCATTTATATTACTTCATTAGTGATATAATTTACTATCTGAACAAAAAAAGAAAAAAAGTACAGAAATTTATTGGTCTTAATTCAAAATCTAATTAAATGATTTTGCCTATTTAATTAAGGTTTATCTAAATGCAGACAATGCATCGTTGGCGAGGAAACATGTTCTTGAATATTGTAGCCAAGTGGTGATATTGACACGTGAACCGACATCTTACTTTACCTGAATTCCACACTACGCCAAGTGAGAATTATTGAATTTAACATACAGTCACTCATTATTCAATTCCTGTTATTAGCTCACTCTCTCTGTATATTTATTTATATACATATATATTTATCTTGTTGACATTTTCAATCATTAATAAAATACTTTATAATCATCCATTGAAAGTAGGAATTGACTTAAAAAGAATTTTTTTATATTACTTAATTTTTAAAATAGTATAAAATTAAACAGAGCTTTTGAATTTCTAAGGTATTTTTCAATTCCTACTATTAGCTCACTTTCTCTACATATTTATATATTTATCTTGTTCAAATTTTCAATCGTTAATAAAATACTTTCTATTCATTCAATCAAGTTCAAATAAGTTTTTTAAAACTTGTAGTGGATGACACTTGATGTTAATACAGTTTTTTCAAATATTAATTAATGAATTAAATTAATTATCAGTTTTCGACTCCAACTTAGATTCATCTCCAATGTTGTAACAATGTAACTGTTCAAACCATGACAAAAGTTGGAGTCGAAAACCGGTTTTTCAGCCAAACTAGCCAATCCGAGCGTGCATTGTTACAACAACGCAGACAAATCATGCTCTTTTTTCAATTCCTATTATTAGTTCACTCTCTCCGTTATATATATATATATATCTTGTTCAAATTTTCAGTCGTTAATAAAATACTTTTTATTCATCCATTCAGAGTAGGAATAGACCTAAAAATATTTTTTATATTACTTGTTTTTTAAAATAGTATAAAATTAAACAGAGCTTTGAATTTCTAAGGTATTTTCCATTGTTCAAAAGCAATCTAGTACCGATTGGTTTGCTTTTATTAACGCTGCACAAGAGCAACACGAAGGCTACTGGCAGCGAACCTTCTAATTTTGAGCCACAGTCAAGTGAGAATGATACCAGATTTGATAAATCGGCTCTTAACTTCCACTCTTCGAAGCCCTGTTCTATTTAGTATGCTGCATTCCTCATTATTTTCTAAGACAAGGGTCTTAAGTATAATCAGTGTTCGACTTGATATCAGCGACCTGTGATTATAACCATTACTACTCAACTACCACGACTGACATCACTACCCTTATTCAATTCTTTTAATAAAGAACTTCACTATACATTTTTTAATGTGGGACAATTCAATGCAACAATTAAACAATTTAATTTTTTTAATGATGACCACGCTTCTGTCTTCAGAACTGAGCTGATATCTATCATGTGTGGTCTTTCATTAATAGGCAACACACAAGACCAAGCTTTTTCTGAAATTTGGATCCTGACAGACAGCCGATTCTCCATCCAACATTTATCGAATTGGTCATCTATCGGTACCAGCCGGAGTATTTTACACCATTTTAAACAGCTTTCAGATTGGCACCCTATCCATCTACAGTGAGTCCCTTCTCATGTAGACCTACCCGGGAACGAAGAAGCGGATGCCCTTGCGAAGGCTGCTGCCAGCGATCCTGAATATCTGGAATGCCATATGGTCCTTACGTCATCCGAGATCTACTCCAGGGCTAAAGAATCAATATGTAGAACCTAGGTTGTCCCTCCTGTACACACATGGTACTTTCAAAGACATCCTGGATCTGTCATATCATTCAAGATCTTATCAGACGGCATTGTTTTTCCCCCGTTCACTCGCTGGAGTTGAGTTGAAGTGAATACTGCATAACAGTAATATTTAAAAAAAAAAATAAATAAACCTTCATGGAAAAAAGCGTGCATGAAATTGTTTTAAAAAAAGCGCGCCCATAAAGGTTTCAATTTAAAACTGAGCGAGAGTCATCGATCCGAGCACGATTTCCGACTAAAGCCGGAAAAAAATCGAGTAAACGTAACACACCCGAACCTGACGCTTCTTTTAAATTCTCTCTTCAGCAAAACGCACCTAAATAAGTTAACACTTCAAAAGCGCTGTACTACTTTTTTTTTTTTCATAAAGGTTTTAAAAAATCTATATATATAAAATGTTATGTTGGTTTGTGTACGCTTCCATAACTCAAAAAGTTCTGCATGGATTTATCTGAAATTTTGACACAACCTTGCATTTGACACCGTCAGTTCTTATTACTTTTTATTTCGAAATGCAATCTAAATTTTTTTAAATTTAACTTTAAGTGATTTTATGTTATGACGTCATACGATGTCACGACTCGCTCTGAATGCGAATATTTAAGCTTTAAACATATTTTTTCCGAATTATTACATATTTACTATACTTAAGTTTATTGGTTGTCATATTTTTCAATTCTTGTTCTTTGATACGTAATTGGGATAATTTTCGAATAAATCATTTTAAAAATATTCTTTTAACCACTCAAATTTTGTTTTGTAGTTTTGGCAACATTCCGATAGCTAACGCGCGATAAACAATTTTTTAAGTTGTGAAATACACAGGTTAGTTTTCTATATGAATTATTTTTAACAAAATACTGATTACGTTTTGGTATAACTTATTAATGACAGGGTTTTGAATTAGTAAGTTTTTTCTCTATTTTAAACATTCCGATAGCTAACGCGCGATAAAACAATTTTTTATGTCATTGAAATACACAGGCTACTTTTCTGATATAAATTATTTTTTAACAAAATACTGATTATACGGTTTGCTTGGTATTACTTATTAATTGACGGGTTTTAAATTACTAAGTTTTTTTCTCTATTTTAAACAATATTTTAAATTTCATTTGATGTTATTATTGAAATACAGGTTAGTTTTCCTGTATATAATTGTCATCAAAATATTAAACCATACTTTTGTTTTCGATGACTTTTTAAAATTTAAATTTTTATAACCTTCTTAGTAACTTCTTTCCATTAGTAATTTGTTAACGGAAACTTGGAAGTTAGTACGGTTTGCTTGGTACTTGCAACCACCAACGTTCAAAATAACTCTCCAAGTTGGCAACCCTGATCTCCTATGTGTTTATCAGTTGAATTGGCAATCATGTGCTTCATTTCATATAATGTCACCAATAGGTTCCATTTGCTTTTGTCAGGGACATAGCTACCGCTGTATCAGCCATACCAATGATACAAGGCCCCCAAGTTACAGTGGCCCCAATCTGTGTTACTACAGTCTCACTAACACGGTGCTCATATCTGAAAATTGCCTCCCCCCGCAAAGGAATTTTGATACAGGCTGACTCAGAGCTGTT